>JAPXFQ010002210.1:0-132521 GCA_028564705.1 Apricaphanius iberus
AATTTACCATTAAAGAGGGATTATTATTGTAATCATCTGATTGTGATTTCATTTGGAAAAGACAGTTCCTTTAAAGACATTTACTGAATGCAGCTCCCAGCAGCCTTGGACGGAATGCCAGCGGTGCGGAAGAGAAGATATGAACTTTTAAAAGAACAAAAATGTTACTTCTATTTTTTTCTGTTTCACAGGGTTCTTCCCACTTTAAGTTTGATTTATTTCAGAATATAACATAGTAATAATGTCTATGTTCATGGATTTTCTGAGCTTCTTCCACAGTATTAACATGTATCAAGTCAGATTTAATTATCTCTTCACATGTAAGACATTCCTATACATTTTGGGTTTTGAATTTAGTTTGTGGGAATTGTTAAAATAAATTTTTTGGTTAATGCCAAAAGAGGGTGAATCTATGATTAACAGATTTACATTTTTTAATGGGAGTTAAGGTTAAAAAAGGTACTTTAATAGTTTGTGTTTTGAATTTTAGTAAACTGATGAAATTTCTTGGATTTGATTTCTTGCATTTTCAAAATGCTTTACAGGTTTTGATCTTAAGTTCTAAACACGTACGTATAGAGGAGATATCAATCTATTTTTAAAAAAAGATTGAAAGAGGGAATTGTCGTGACTCATATTTTTTGGGGCTACTTTATATAACAGTCTCGTATTAAATATGTTTATATAATCTTTAGTTAGTATTCAGAAAGTAAAAGTCTGTTTTAATTAGCTTGCATGATGGTGAAGATATGTTTGTCAGTATTGTTTATGGGGCTAAGCTTTTAAGTCGTAAAACTTTTGGCTAAAGTTTATGGCATGTTGTAAAAGCAGGATGTTTAGATAAGAAACTGGGAGAAAAGTTTTAGAGAAGCAGATAGCCATAAAACCATAATTCTTTATAATGAACCTTTGACCCAGAACAGAGACGACCCATCTTCTGACTCCAGGATTCTCTGACAGCAAATCATGGCTCAGACACTGTTTGGAAATGATCGGATTGGAGTAAGATTTCGAGGAGAAGGAACGCCTACAACCCTGGCAGAATACTGGAGTCTATAAAAGTTTTGACATGAAAATCATTCAATGTTCAGATTTCTTTAAATCAAAATCCAGTTATTTTTTAAGTTAATAAACGGACATGTATTTGCTCTATTGACAATTTGCGCAGAGTTGCGTAGTTTTTTAATTCTATTGATTGGTTAATCTAACATTGGGTAATGTTGTCATGCAAGTTAAATATGTTTTTTGTTTTGAGCAGATTCACTATTGCATGCCCGGAGTGTTGGAGCTGTCTGTCTGTTTTCCTGTTTCTGGCAGGATTGACTCCTTCTTTTCGCTCCGTAGAGGAACACCGGTGCATGCTGGGAGATGGAGTTTTTTACTCTGCGCGCCCGGTGCGGGCTGCTTGTTCTCCGGGGCGGACAGTGGAGCAGACGGACCGATATCTTCAACGACTCAAATCGGAGCCACAAGTGCGGATCGGGGCCCGAGAATTGGCCATCTCAACTCCGGACAGGACGCTGTCGGAGAGAATCTTCAAAGCTGGCAAACGAAAATAGATTTTTGGAGTGCCTGGGACGCACTCTGTTGAATCTGGAACGGATTACTTTGGAGAGGCTTGCGCTTCCTCAAGCGCGCGCATGGGCACCGCGAATTGAGTAGTGAAATGGTCCGGCATTAGTTTTAGGTGAGCTCCGATGAGGTGAGTTTTTTTTTATAATTTCTGCTTGTACAAGGGTGTATTACTATGTGTGTGTGAGATGTTTTTTACGCAGGCGCTTGGCGAGAAGTGCTGGTGATGTTGCGTTTTGTGTTAAAATGTTATTGTATAAATAATGAACTCGAGTATGATAAATAAATTAAAATAGATAAATGAATATCTAACTGTGTATGATGGATAACGGTAATTAAATATCTATAAGAATTAGTTGTGAACATTTACGACAGGCCATCTGGGTGGCCGCCCTAAGCTAGGTGCTATGGCGGAGCTAATACTGTGTGAGTTTTTTGTTTGGTAGCACGGCTATCATACAACAGCTTTGACTATATGTTTTGATAAATGAATTAGTGGTTATAGGCGGTTTTCTGCCATCTGTTCAAGTCTTTTGAGGGGTTTTCTGGAAGCCGGCGCCAGGAAATTTCTCAAAGCGGACTACGAAACTTGTAACAGACTGGTCTAAACCTCCGCGATAAAATAATTAATAAGGTCTAAAAGCCACCGCTTATAATGTTGTGTTTTTTGTTAATGGTTTTGGGCTGTAACGGACGTAGTTGAATCAGTGTTTGCTGTGCGGGACGGCTGAAATTGGGGACATATGTTTCAGTCCGCGGGGACGAACAGGAGATTGTTTTTGTTCGTGCCGAATTAAGGTTTGGTGAAGTGGTATAAATTGTGCGGATTAAGTCCTGGTATTGCGGTAAGTCATTTTTTAAAGTGTGTGTTGCGATTTTCTGGAGTGTTTTCGTCGTACGTTTTGTGCTGTTTTAGCTTTCGTTTCACAAAGAAAGCTAACGGTAGCACGTGGAGCTAGGCTGCTATGCTAAGCTAGCGGTGGTGGCTAACTGCATGTTCTATGTGTTGCAAGCTAAAAGTTGATTTTGGATAGAAAGTGATTACAGACTCCTGCAGACGATTGCCTTGTTAAGACTTAAACGAATTTGGATTTTGTTAAATTTTTCTGGTTAATTAGGATGTAAAACGGCCTCAAGATAACGTAGGCAATGTTGTAGCACATTTTCTACGAAGGGCAATTTTTTAAGGTGTTTCACATTTGACTGCACTGTTACGGTACGGAGATTAAAGATTAAGAAGTACATGCTGAATTTGGTTAACTGGTTTTACGAGGAGAGCGAAACTATGAGGATAGCATGTAAATTTATTTGGGATAATTATGCATGTTACAATTAAACGCAAATGACTAAGAACAGTTACTCATGAGTCGATTCTGACTTGGTGTAGTTTTAATTTTTGATTTCATCTTTAAAATTAAAAAGAAGGGAGTTTATAGTCAAAATAAAAGATGCATTTTTTGAGTCTTTAAATAGGTGGATTTTTGCTTTTTTTATTGATCTAAGCAGGAGTTGTTAAGTTGGCCTAAATAAAGATAAAGCTATAAGTAGTAATTATAAGAATTTAACGAAAAGCAAACGGTGTTAATTGGAAAGCAACAAACTGGTCTAAATTATTTTAATAAGCACCGTGTTGAATGGTACAGAAAATGAGTCTGTGATTTAAATAAGTATCATTTATGCTAAAATTATGTTTGGCTTATTTCTGATGGCTCTATAGACTTTAGAAATATAGCTTAGTCTCTGAATGAATGACCTAAAGGAGACTGGTGTTAAATTATTTACACAATTGAACATTCTTAAGGATTTTGTGGACACTAAAGGCTTATTGGAGTTATCAAAATTCAACTGGGGCTCAAGAAGTAACCCAGTACATTTCAATTCCGTTATAAATTAAATGTTTTTACCATGCAAAACAACACTTATCATAGTGATAGTGTATAAACTAGTGGGATTTGAATGTTTGAGTTTGAAAAAAAGAAAACATTAAAACACAGAGTCATCTTTAAGTAATCAGTTTGTTTTTAAACAGGCTGGGGATAAATTTAAATTGGTCTAAGGATTGAAAGTAATGAATATCACGGTGACCAAAATGATGGTTTAATTTGGAAGTAAGAAGTAAATTCTAAATTCATTTATTCTGATCGTGTAGAGGCAAAATGTGATTGGACCACCTACATTGAAATAATTTTTACCATATATTTGAATGCACATTTTGTTTTTAAAAAAAAATCGGTTTTAGTTTTAAAATTTAAGATTAATCTTTCAGATGTTCTTTATTGATTGTTAGCTAGTTTATTTGATGCTGAGAGTAAATTTACAGGTCCTAAACATTTTGGAAAAGATCTGATCCTAGAATAATGGCATAATATATCATTTGATTAGTGGGGACTCTGTAACTGACAATTTATTTAGATTTTTGATTTTATTTTCTTTATTTTTTCTTATTTTTATTTTTATTTTTTATTTTTTTCCTCTCTCTCTCTCAAAATTTATATATTTGTATTGATTTGGATTCTGACCCAGATTTCTGAATTGCGGTCTGCTTATTAATGAGAACTTTGGAAAATGTTAATTTGAGAAGCTGGATTAAAGAAAAACATGATTCAGTGGTAATGTATTTGACATCTCTAGAAGCTTCAATTTAATTTGGTGTTTATCATTGGAGAAAATAAAATAAAAAAGAAGCCTGAGAGGAAAAGGGGGATACTGAAAAGAACAATGCTGGTTTTTAGTTTTTTATTTTTTATTTTATTGCGACTAGTTTTTGTTTAGAGAAATCTCATCTCTTGAACCTCTTTTATTGAATTGTTTTGTTTTGTTTGACTGCTGAGGGGAATTAGACTACTATGTATCCTACAAAAATTTAAGAGGAGTTTTAGTTGCAAAAATCACTTTGACTATGTTCAGTTCCCTTCACAGAATCGGACAGATGTTTTTGAAGTATGAAATGTTTTCATTGTTTACAATCAAGAATATTTGGGCAAGTGACCACATTTGGGTTTGTTTAAAAAGGAATCATATAAGCAAAAGTACTTTGAATTGATATTGGATTGTGTTAAAAAAATATATATATATAATTTAGGTTTGGCAATATTTATAGGGAAGTTGTTTTGTCAGTGATTTAAATCTTGGATTTTTCTTTAGAAATATGGATAGAATTTGAAGTATAGCAAACTGAAGACTGTTTTTGTAAACTATGTTGTGTTATCAGTCAGTACTGTTCTCTGGTTTTGTTTTAAACATTTGATGTTTTTAATTTTGATATTTTTTGTCTGAGCCAGCTTGATAGAGATCCAGCACACTAAAAGATGGGGGAGAGTGGAGACTGGATCGTTATTGGTAATTGCTCAGATGGGAGAAGCTTCACAGGTAACCTTTTTCAACACCAACAACAGTTATCTCAATGTAAGTAGCATACTTATGTTAGCAGAAATTATTAATTGATTAAAGGGACAGAGTCGGGGAAAAGTGGTGTTAAGTCTGATTACAAAGGGGTTTAGTTCAATATGAGCTATTCGTCTCAACCTCAGTGAAGCGAAACCAGGAGAGCCACTTTTCCATAGCGACTTTTTGTAAGAGGGACAGAAAAAAGGGGATAGAACCTTTGCAGATGGTTATTGCCTTTATTTTTGTTATTACAATGTTTTAGTGGTGTTTTAGCAATATCTAACAGAAAAATCCAGCCTTTTTGTTTTTTAATTTTATTTTAGTTATCTATTTACTTTGGGAACAGACCACTAAACTTTGAAGAAAAGAATTAGTGAATGGTATCAATGCAGTTTATATCTGAGGAATCGACATTATGACATAAGAGTTATGTTTGCTTTCAGACACCATATTTTGCGGGACATCAACATAGAGCCTACTGATCTTACTGATTAATTTTCAGATTTTTTTCTCACCTCAAGGAATTGGAGACTGCTGACACTGAAATGTATTGCCCAGGAAGGAAGTTGTGGGGGTGATGGAAGAATTTGCAGAGTGGGTAAGACTGACTGATAGAGGTTAACCTGCGTTTTTCTATACTTTTGATTTTATTTGTGATCAGACCATAGATCTACCAAGTCTGGGCATGTTTGCTAAAACTAAATAAGATTATGTTGATTTGCCAAATTAGGGCATGGGACGTGAATGGCTGTTTCTCCATGGTTGACGCACTCCAAAGGCTTGTGTGGACTGGATGAAATGTCTGGTCTGCTTATCTGTGGAAACTTGTCATAACGGCCTTTCACAACAATGCAGGAGACAATTTGCTGAGATTAACAAACGTTCTTGGCTTTATCCACAGCAGGCACTGAGGAGAATGGGGAGAGCACAGAGCTGCTGCCCCAGTAGGATGAGGCCTGTCGGGTGCTGGATGGGAAAACCTGGCTCTGGTCCCATGCTCAGGTTTGGAGAAAGAAGATAAATTGGACACTTTAAATTTATAGGTTTAGTTTTTATTAATTTATACTTGGAGGATTTACAGGGTCTGACAGCTAAAGTGTGAAAAACTCAGGCTAACTAAGTTAGTTTTTGCGTACTTATGGGATATATTTCTGGCTATTATGACACATGCCATGGGTTTTGTTAAGCTGTAAGGAAGAATTTAGAAATAATGAGTAAATGTTAAATTAATCATTTGATTCCATACCAGGTCTTCTTAATGGCATCAGATCGCATCTTCCTGCACCTGAATGAATTGGCTGTGTTTGGGAATGGTCAATTACGGGAGTAATTTACCATTAAAGAGGGATTATTATTGTAATCATCTGATTGTGATTTGATTTGGAAAAGACAATTCTTTTATAGACATGGACTGAATGCAGCTTCACGGAAACGTCGAGCCTGGTCGAGGATCGGCAGGATTCTGCCTAAGGAGGGTCGAGAAGGTTTTGACCAAGCTGAATCGGAAGCTGGGGCCACAGGCGGCGGGGCCTAGCTCACCCAGAAGGTTGTTTGGGTGGTGATATTACTCATCCAGTGTGATCTATGTGCCAATGAATGAGATGGGCAATTTGAAATTGCCATCTCAAAAGAGGGATCTACAGAAGAAGATCACAACTCACCAATCAGCTGCACAGCAGGTTTTGACCACCCCACATCGGTGGGCTAAGCTATGGGAAGCGGGGCCTGTCTGTGCATTTGTGTATATTGGGGGAAATGCTCAATTAATGAAGTAATTGGCATTTCAGAGAGTGGTTATCTGCATATATGGGAGTAAAAACTGGAACACTAAAAAAATAGGAGCCCTCCACACTGATCAGCTCTGTATATCGCTCTCCAGCTGCCAGTAGCCACTGAGGGGGATAAAATGAGAGTAAAGAAAGAGGATCAGAATACAAATATAAAGACTGAACATTTATTAATCATTTTCTTGCATTTTACAGGTTGTTTAACTATTTTTATTCACAAGTGAAGAGTGGTAACACTGCCTAGGAGGGTTTCTTAAAGAATTTTTAATCAGTTAATTTTCAGGATTTCTTAATTTCCTGTTGTTTTTAAGGTTGTATTAAGGTTTGCATTAAGAAACAACAGGGTCTACTAGAGGAAAGACTAAATAGACTCGAGGATTACATTTTAAAGGGTTCTTAATACCTTCTATTTCACAGGTTTCTTAACACTTTAAGTTTGATTTATTTCAGAATATAACATAGTAAGAATGTCTATGTTCATGTATTTTCTGAGCTTCTTCCACAGTATTAACATGTATCAAGTCAGATTTAATTATCTCTTCATATGTAAGACATTCCTATACATTTTGGGTTTTGAATTTAGTTTGTGGGAATTGTTAAAATACATTTTTTGGTTAATGCCAAAAGAGGGTGAATCTATGATTAACAGATTTACATTTTTTAATGGGAGTTAAGGTTAAAAAAGGTACTTTAATAGTTTGTGTTTTGAATTTTAGTCTGGAATACTTCATGTTTTTAAACTGATGAAATTTCTTGGATTTGATTTCTTGCATTCTCAAAATGCTTTACAGGTTTTGATCTTAAGTTCTAAACACGTACGTATAGAGGAGATATCAATCTATTTTTAAAAAAGATTGAAAGAGGGAATTGTCGTGACTCATATTTTTTGGGGCTACTTTATATAACAGTCTTGTATTAAATATGTTTATATAATCTTTAGTTAGTATTCAGAAAGTAAAAGTCTGTTTTAATTAGCTTGCATGATGGTAAAGATCTGTTTGTCAGTATTGTTTATGGGGCTAGGCTTTTAAGTCGTAAAACTTTTGGCTAAAGTTTATGGCATGTTGTAAAAGCAGGATGTTTAGATAAGAAACTGGGAGAAAAGTTTTAGAGAAGCAGATAGCCATTTAACCATAAATCTTTATAATGAACCTTTGACCCAGAACAGAGACGACCCATCTTCTGACTCCAGGATTCTCTGACAGCAAATCATGGCTCAGACACTGTTTGGAAATGATCGGATCGGACCACAGGGAACGACGGGGGCAAAATTCCTCTGTAAAACTGCAATTTGTTAATCTGTTCAAAATAAATGTTAAACTGGAAATTGGCTCCATTTTGTCTCTGCTTGAACATGCATTGAATTACTTATGATAATTATTTAATTCAACACCTCCCAATTAATATTGAAGTCTCCCATTATTATTACCTCTTTATCTAAGTTAATCCTTGCCAGCATGTTTTGAAATTTGTCATAGCATTCAGTATTTGAAGTGGGTGGGTGGTGGATTACAATGAGACTAGGGCCGTTTTCACATGTGTGGCCGTACCAGAAAACGGCCAGAGAAAATGCTATTTTTTTCTGTTCACATGGCACGGATCTATGCCCGTATTGGGATTCAGTCTTTTACTACAAATAAACAGCAGGTGGCGGTATACAAATAAGTCTTAGTTCTCCAACAAACAAGGGAGTGAGAAGTACCGACGTCATAAAACGAGCGACAGCCTAGAATGTAAACAAACTGGCCTACTAATCAGCTGCTACCTGAAGCCATCTACAGGGTGAGTGTTGTAGTAAACCCGCCGTTTTGTAACGTGCTGTGTTGCTGTGGGATGCTTGAATCGCGTTGTTTTGGTATTTGTATGGTCGCGAGGTGATTCTGTAATTTCGGCCGGCGTTGTCGTCATTTCCGCATGGAGCGCGTCTATTGTCTTGAATACGGCCAGAGTACGGGTTGTGTTCACGTGATACGTGGCCGCTCGTACCTGGACTCGGATACTACCTCCAAGGCAGGTCTCTCTGGCCGTATTCTGGCACGGTACAGTCTGTGTTCACATGGTACGAAATAAGTGGATTTTGACCAAATACCGTACCCGAGTACGGACTCCCGTACCATGTGAAAGCGCCCTAAAATACATTTGTGGTGTTAATATTAGTTTAAGTCCAATACATTCTAAATGAAAGTTTGCTAGGTCTATTTCCTCAGGCTGGATACAACTTTTTCATGTACACCATAACTCCACCTCCTTTAGATTTTACTCTGTCCCTTCTGTAGATTTGATACCGGGCCTGCTGATTTTGCTATCTGAGAGCTAAAACGGACAGAGAACAAGATGGCAGCATGTCCATTGTCTGCTCAGTGTCTCTCTCTGGACTAATTCGTTTTATGTGATTTTACTGCTTTTTACTGTTTTAAAAGTGGCAGTTTAATGTTTTTATTGAAATTACTTAACAAGCTCGCGAGAATTGTGGACTTTTAATGAGTTTAACTTAGCCTCTCCTACACCCGGAGCCTGGGCTAACAAGCCTGAGCCTGCTACACTCACCTCCACCAGGAGCCTGGGCTAACAGGCCTGAGCCTGCTACATCCATCTCCACCTGGAGACTGGGCTAAAAGGCCTGAGCGTGTCACATCCACCTCCACCCGGATGTGGTACTCACAAACTATAGCATAACTGTTCCTGCTGAAGTTTTTCAACATGAAGATGATGGCATTTCTCATAGCTTTATTATGTGTGTTGAACGCTTGGGACTTGGGACCAAGCAGTGCTCCATGGGTGAGTATAGCAAATAATATGCAGAACATGCGTGATACTTACTATAGTGGCACTAAATCTAGTGCAGCAGGGCACCCTGAGCCACCACTGTCTCATTTGGTTTGGGTCTTTAACTTAAATCTGCCTGGGGTTTTACCTAAACTTCAGGGTTTTCTTGCTTTGTACAATCTTTCCCTTTCACTAATTGAAAAGCAATGCCTGGCTTCAACATTTGAAACACGAGACTGTTTGAAAATGTAATGTGAAACGAAGATTAATGATGATTGTACTACTCTTATATCTGGAAATGTGCAACCAAACCCTGCAATGTGTCCAGACCCCTGCTGATTTCAAATCAATGCCTGGGTTAAAATTTGTTCATCTTAATGTGCGCAGCTTATTACCCAAGATGGACATGGTCAGAATTTGGGTGAAATCGACAGATGCAGATATGGTGATCATTTCTGAAACATGGCTATCCAAATCTTTTTCTAATGATGACATCAACATACTTGGGTGCAATGTCCATCGTACGGATAGGCCCAAAAAAGGTGGTGGTGTAGCCATTTATGTAAAATCAAGATTTGATGTATTAATTGTTTTATCTGAGTCTATTTCTAAGCAAATGGAGTTTTTGGCTTTGAATGTGGAAATAGTTATGCCCCTGTCTATAACTGTTGTGGGGTGCTATAGGCCTCCATCTGCCACCAATGAAGCATTATCATCCCTACAGCATCTTTTGTCAAAATTAAATCATAATGAACTCTTATTGGCCGGAGACTTAAATTGGGACTGGCTGAATGCAGTTTCTGGTGAATTCAAATACTTCTGTGACTCTATTAACCTTATCCAGTTGGTATATCTACCTAAAAGGCCAAATGTAAAGAGTCCTGATAAGTCTACTTTGATTGACTTAGTCCTAACAAATGTCCCTCATAAGTTCTCTTCACTGGGTGTGTTCTGCAATGATTTAAGCGATCATTGTGTTGTTGCTACTTGCAGGAACACTAAGATCCCCAAATGCAATCCGCGTGTTATTTGCAAGAGAAACTTAAAAATATTTAATGAGCAAGCTTATCATCATGATTTGTCTTTGGTTAAATGGGGGCAATTGAGTCTGTTGCCAGATGTCGAGCTGGCTTTGGCATATTTCAAGGAAAGTTTTATGAAGATTGTAAACAAACATGCTCCTATTAGGAAATTTCGAGTCAAGGGACGTGAGAACCCCTGGTTTTCTCCAGAATTGTCAGAGTCCATCCATCAGCGCAATATGGCATAGGCCAAAGCCAGGAAAGGTGATTCCCCATCTGATTGGTCAAAGTTTAGGCACTTAAGAAATAAATGTATATCTCTTCTCAAGAAGGCTAAATCAGAATATTACTTATCCGTCACAACAGAAAACCTCAACAATCCACAGAAATTTGGGAAAGTGATGAAGTCTCTATCTGTAAATAGAAGATTTCAGGCTCTCCCAAAATATGTCTTAACAGACTGTATCCCTGTCTGTGATAGGACAGAGGTCTTAAAAAGCTTTAACAAACATTTTGTAGCTTCTGGTTCTTCGTTTGACTCCACAGGAGCAGTCCCTGTGACTCCCTGTACAGAACCTCCATTGTCTTCTGGAGAGCGTTTTAATTTTGTTCCTTTTACTGTGCAGGAAGTGCATAAAGCTCTCAAAGAATTAGATCACAGGAAACCTCCTGGACCGGACCTGATAGAGCCCTACCTCTTGAAAATAGCAGCTGATTATGTAGCACAACCTCTTACGATTCTTTTTAATCTTTCAATCCAAAACAAAGAAATTCCACTCATTTGGAAGTCTGCTTTTGTTACCCCTTTATTAAAAGGAGGTGATCCAGCTAGTTTAACTAACTACAGGCCAATATCAAATTTGTGTGTATTGTCAAAGGTTCTTGAATCTCTTGTTTGTGATCAACTAAAAGAGTTCCTGTACTCTAATGAACTACTCTCTAAACTGCAATCCGGCTTCAGGAAAAAGCACAGTACCATAACGGCGGCTAGAAAAGTGATAAATGATATACTCGTTGCTCTGGATAAAAAAACAATATTGTGCTTCCCTTTTCATTGATTTGTCAAAAGCTTTTGACACTGTGGATCATGCTATTTTAAGGCATAAGCTTCTTTGCTTGGGACTGTCTAATCAGGTTTTTTCCTGGTTCACAAACTATTTGATTGACAGGACCCAGTGTATTAAATGTGACGGTCTGTGTTCAGAATTTTTGAATATCCACAAGGGGGTGCCACAGGGTTCAATATTAGGACCCCTCCTATTCATCATGTATGTTAATGAATTAGGACAAGATGTCGACGCTAATATGCATTTTTCCGCTGATGACACAATAATTTACTCTTTTGGACTGAACCCTGCAAAAGCAGTAGAATCTCTGCAGAAAACTTTTGATGTGGTCCAGCACACACTTCTGCAGCTAAAATTGGTCCTCAACGCTGAAAAGACCAAACTAATGTTGTTTTCAAACACTAAGAAGGTTCCTCAAACTATCCCCTTAGTGTCCACTCTTGAGGGAAATGTCATAGAGGTGGTTCACACTTACAAGTACCTTGGTATTTTGCTTGATGGCTCCCTGACTTTCAAGCTCCATATAGACAATCTTTTGAAAAAACTTAAACTCAATTTGGGCTTTTTCTTTCGAAATGAAGTCTGTTTTTCTTTTGTGGGAAAAAAGCGCCTTGTTAATGCAACATTTTTCAATTCAATTCAGTTTATTTATATAGTGCCGTTTCACAACAGATGTCATCTCAAGGCACTTTACAAGAAGAGTTATTACAGTACAATGTTTAATGTAGAAATTAGACTACTTAGTCAACCCCTTCACATGGACGGCATTAAATTAGCCTCTAATAATAAAGCAAAGAACCTCTGTGTTATTTTTGAGCAAGATATGTCATTTAGATCTCAAATTAAAGAAGTCTCTAGGATTTCCTTTTTTCACCTTAGGAATATTGCAAAAATTAGAACCATCCTGTCCAGGAATGATGCTTAAAAACTAGTCCATGCCTTTGTCACTTCAAGGCTGGATTACTGTAACTCTTTATTACCAGGTAGTACACAGAAATGGTAAATGGTAAATGGCCTGCATTTGTATAGCGCTTTACTCAGTCCCTACAGACCCCAAAGCGCTTTACACTACATTCAGTCATCCACCCATTCACGCACACATTCACACACTGATGATGGCAAGCTACGTTGTAGCCACAGCTGCCCTGGGGCACACTGACAGAGGCGAGGCTGCCGGACAATGGCGCCACCGGGCCCTCTGACCACCACCAGTAGGCAACAGGTGAAGTGTCTTGCCCAAGGACACAACGACTGAGACCGTCAGAGCCAGGGCTTGAACTGGCAACCTTCCGATTACAAGGCAAACACCCAACTCCTGAGCCACAGTCGCCCCAGAATACAATTAAAAGTCTTCAGTTAGTCCAAAATGCTGCTGCTAGGATTCTGATGAATATTAATAGAAGATATCACATTTCCCCTGTTTTAGCTTCTCTTCACTGGCTCCCAGTGAGATCTAGAATAGAATTCAAGATCCTCCTTCTGACATATAAAGCTCTTAGTAATCTAGCTCCATCATACATAAGAGACCTGATTGTTCCATATTTTCCTAACAGAGCCCTTCACTCCCAGACTGCAGGTATACTGGTAGTTCCTAGGATTTCTAAAAGTAGAATGGTTGGCAGATCTTTCAGCTATCAGGCTCCCCTCCTTATGGAACCAGCTCCCAGGGTTGGTTCGTGAAGCAGACAATTTGTCTATCTTTAAAACTAGGCTTAAAACTTTCCTCTTTGACAAAGCTTAAAGCATTAATTCCTCCCTGCGTCTGGCAATAGACAAAGTTGCCCCCTTGAAAAGGAAAGTGGCTAGCCATAGAAGATTAGCTCCCTGGTTTAATTTAGAGCTACGTATCCTGAAGCAGAATGTTAGAAAACTAGAGAGAAAATGGCGCTCTGCGCATTTATAGGATTGTTATTTAGTGTGGAAAAATAGTCTATTGCTTTATAAATAGAGCCTTCGAACAGCCAGAAAAGCATATTTTTCATCTTTAATCGAGGAGAATAAAAACAATCCTAGGTTTCTTTTTAATGCACTTGCCAAACTCACGCAGGATCTTTAAAACTAGGCTTAAAACCTTCCTCTTTGACAAAGCTTACAGTTAGAGACAGGTTAATAGGTAGTTAGACACAGGTTAGATAGGTAGCTAGGAAGAGAAAGGTTAATGTTAGTAGTCATGTAGAGTGTCAAAAGCTAGGAAGAGATATGAAGAGGTAGAGTAGCTAGGTAGAGATAGATTAATGCAAGCCAGGTAGAGAGTGTTAGTAGCTAGGTCTCCTAGTAGCTAGGAGACAGGTTAATGTTAGTAGCTATGCTGCTTTAGGCCAGGCTGTTGGAGGACATTATTAGAGTTAGTTCCTACTTTCTCTCCTACTTCTCTCCAACTGCATGATGTGTTGTCAATTCAAGCGCTAACCTGTTTTCTCTTAGTCTCTTTCTACAGTAGGTGCTCCTGACCTGCCCTGCTTGACGACCCTGACTAAGATAGCATTGCAGTGACGGAAAGTTCTCCACGTCCTGCAACAAACTTCTGCATCAATTCTGTTGCTCTTTCTGTGTCTCTGTTCTGTATCTCTGTTATGTATCTGTTTTAGACTATGGAGACCTGTTGTACATGAATACCACTGCTCAATGTCTCCATAACATTGACTCTGTTTATCATGCTTCTCTGAGATTCATTACTAACTGTAGAGCCTTGACCCATCATTGTGAACTATATTCTTGAGTGGGGTGGCCTTCTTTGTCCTCCAGGAGGCTGGGTCATTGGTAAACTTTTATTTATAAGGCCTTGTTTGGTCTACTGCCCTCCTAAATTTGTAACTTAATCTCACGGAGGAGTATTAACTCCTACTGTTTGCGTTCAAACGATCATTTGTTGCTCACTGTTCCATTTGCCCGCACAGAACTGGGAAAAAGGGCTTTTATTCACTCTGCTCCTATTACATGGAACATGCTGCAAAAAGACTGGAAAATAACTGAACTTATTTCATTGAACGCTTTTAAGTCCAGATTGGGAGCACTTGAATCGACCTTTTTGTATTGTAACTGTTTTTCATAATGTGTGTGTAATTGTATGAAATCTGTAACTCCCTTGCTGCCTCTTGGTCAGGACTCCCTTGAAAAAGAGGTTTTTAATCTCAATGGGACTTTACTGGTTAAATAAAGGTTTAATTAAAAAAATACCCTGGTACCATAATTGCTGCTTGTGCTGAATTTGTATGGAGCCATGATTCTGACAGCAATTTATTAATGATTAATAAAAATATAAAAAAATTATCTGGAACAAATTTGTTAACGGTTTATAGAGTCCAAACATCACATCATATTGGTAAAGTTTATAAAAAAAGTAACCATTTGCAGGTCATTTGTTCATTTCTTGTCCATCTTATTAATTTGATTTCCTAAGCCGTTAAAAAGATATTTTCTTCCTAAATGCTTGTAATACAATTTTTTAAATTATGAGAATAAAAGCATTTTTCTTTTTCTAAACATAATATATAAAATTACTTTATAGTTTATTTGTTTTTATAGTTTTAATTGTATATTTTCTGTGACTATAATTGACTGGCACCAGATGGAACAGCTCTCATTTAATCATCGCACGTATCAGCAGAAGGAAGGTCAGGCAGAAATAGCGGCTGCTATTTGCTAATGAGACATGAGCATTTAGCGCGATTACAAAAATGTCTCACCGAGATAACTCATGTATGATCGGTAGGAGAAAACACTGATCTGCAAACATAACTGGTAAGAGGCTTTGATGGTTTATGTTAACTGTTCAGATACGTTAATTCCAGTAGCCTATTTGGGCTAGCTATACGAGCTAACTGCTAACAGCAGCTTTGGTTGCCACATATACACTACCGTTCAAAAGTTTGGGGTCACCCAAACAATTTTGTGTTTTCCATGAAAAGTCACACTTATTCACCACCATACGTTGTGAAATGAATAAAAAATAGAGTCAAGACATTGACAAGGTTAGAAATAATGATTTTTATTTGAAATAAGATTGTTTTTACATCAAACTTTGCTTTCATCAAAGAATCCTCCATTTGCAGCAATTACAGCATTGCAGACCTTTGGCATTCTAGCTGTTAATTTGTTGAGGTAATCTGGAGAAATTGCACCCCACGCTTCTAGAAGCAGCTCCCACAATTTGGATTGGTTAGATGGGCACTTCTTGCGTACCATACGGTCAAGCTGCTCCCACAACAGCTCAACGGGGTTCAAATCTGGTGACTGCGCTGGCCACTCCATTACCGATAGAATACCAGCTGCCTGATTTTTCTAAATAGTTCTTGCACAATTTTGAGGTGTGTTTTGGGTCATTGTCTGTTGTAGGATGAAATTGGCTCCAATCAAGCGCTGTCCACTGGGTATGGCATGGCGTTGCAAAATGGAGTGATAGCCTTCCTTATTCAGAATCCCTTTTACCCTGTACAAATCTCCCACCTTACCAGCACCAAAGCAACCCCAGACCATCACATTACCTCCACCATGCTTAACAGATGGCGTCAGGCATTCTTCCAGCATCTTTTCAGTTGTTCTGCGTCTCACAAACGTTCTTCTTTGTGATCCAAACACCTCAAACTTGGATTCATCCGTCCACAGCACTTTTTTCCAGTCTTCCTCTGTCCAATGTCTGTGTTCTTTTGCCCATCTTAATCTTTTTCTTTTATTGGCCAGTCTCAGATATGGCTTTTTCTTTGCCACTCTGCCCTGAAGCCCAGAATCCCGCAGCCGCCTCTTCACTGTAGATGTTGACACTGGTGTTTTGCGGGTACTATTTAATGAAGATGCCAGTTGGGGACCTGTGAGACGTCTGTTTCTCAAACTACAGACTCTAATGTACTTATCTTCTTGCTCAGTTGTGCAACGCGGCCTCCCACTTCTTTTTCTACTCTGGTTAGAGCCTGTTTGTGCTGTCCTCTGAAGGGAGTAGTACACACCGTTGTAGGACATCTTCAATTTCTCGCATGGAATAGCCTTAATTTCTAAGAACAAGAATAGACTGTCGAGTTTCAGATGAAAGTTCTCTTTTTCTGGCCATTTTGAGCGTTTAATTGACCCCACAAATGTGATGCTCCAGAAACTCAATCTGCTCAAAGGAAGGTCAGTTTTGTAGCTTCTGTACCGAGCTAAACTGTTTTCAGATGTGTGAACATGATTGCACAAGGGTTTTCTAATCATCAATTAGCCTTCTGAGCCAATGAGCAAACACATTGTACCATTAGAACACTGGAGTGATAGTTGCTGGAAATGGGCCTCTATACACCTATGTAGATATTGCACCAAAAACCAGACATTTGCAGCTAGAATAGTCATTTACCACATTAGCAATGTATAGCGTGTGTTTCTTTAAAGTTAAGACTAGTTTAAAGTTATCTTCATTGAAAAGTATAGTGCTTTTCCTTCAAAAATAAGGACATTTCAATGTGACCCCAAACTTTTGAACGGTAGTGTACCCAGAAATACTAAATCACCAAAAATTACATGGAATGTTAATCTCTTATTTACTGGGTTCAGGAGTGAATTTCTCTGCATTATTAAGCTCCCTTGAATGTCACATCAACTAGTGCTTATTTTAGTTTATTTCTATATTTTATAGGTGATAGGGTGTTTTAGCTTTGGCAATTGCTATTTATGTTTTACATTGAAGGCCGTCAGATATGTGTATTTTTCTCAAAATATTATCATGCTTGTTGTTACATAGGCGTTTGTAAAAAAATAAAAAAAAACATTTTCATAGTAACACTGACTTACATTTTTTAGTTTAAAGGTAATGACAATGTAATGTCTAGTAAAAGTGTAGATCATAGTTTTTTGGGGATTTTTGTAATGACACATTTTAGCAGTAGCTGTATTTAAGTTTTGCATTTGAGTTCAGTACTCATAACCTAGGTACTGTATAAGACTTCAAATTCTAAGCCATGTATTATTATTTTTTTACATTATTGCAAGTTTCACAATTTCAAAAAATGCCATTGTTATCTTGAATTTATTTTCAAACAGTGGCTTGCAAGGTTAATATCTGTATACAAATGTATTCATTTATTAATTAATATTGTTGTCTTTGTTACTTTTTTTTAAACTCTCCATCCACAGAAAGTTGTGACTAGATACTGAAAGTTCATGAGTCAGTATAAAAGAGCGAAGAACCTGAGATCTTGTCAGTCGATAGGAATACCGCAGTCAATGTTGCCGTCATCACTGAACTCCTGAAAGGGTTTTTAAAGAAGCTGAAGCTGAACATTTTCTTTGACTTGTGTTTGTGTGTCATACATGCTGACCCTGAAATAATTTCAGACACAGAACGTTTAAAAAAAGTCGGAAAGTTACTTCCCATAAGTGAACGGAAATAGAATGTCCTTGTTGAAGTTGAATATTTTTAATTTTAATGTAGGTTTTTGGGGGAGACAGAATCATTTAAAAACTATACAATTAGGTAATATTGAGATATAACTTGTGTGGCATGATGTTCCTGTTCTTTGTTTTGGATAAGAAAAAAAGGTAAAATACTTATGCAGGAGAAGAGTTTGAAAGTATCATCCAATAAATGTTACTGTTCTCCGATCACGTTTGTTTTGCTACTTTGTCTAAATATTTGAACAAGGCCTTGTAAAAAAAAGTAAATTAATAAATAAAAACTCCTGATGAGATTACTTAGTCATAGCTGTAATCATACCATAAATAAATTTGTCATATACTGTATAATGAGAAATGCTGAATGAACCTTACGGTGTTTGTTGATTGTTGCACAGCAATTCCTAATCCATAAAACATTTGCAACTAATGAGGTGTTCACACTTTACATTAGGGGAAGCATAAAGTCTAATAGATTATTTGTAAATTAATAAACAAAATTTATTAATGTTTCAGTGGAGCTACAAATAATTCTTAAAACATTTACAACTAATGAGGTGTTCACACTTTACACTAGGGGAAGCATAAAGTCTAATAGGTAATTTATAAATGAATAAATATTATTCATTAATGTTTTTTCTGGAACAACAAATTATTCTTAAAATATTTACAGGTAATGAGGTGTTCACACTTTACATTAGGGGAAGCATAAAGTCTTAATGGATCATTTGTAAATGAATAAATATAAATAATAAATGTTTTCTTGGAGCAACAAATCATTTCTTAAAATATTTACAGGTAATGAGGTGGTCACACTTTAAATTTTCGACAAGCATAGAGTATAATGGCTCATTTGTAAATTAATAAATATCATTTGTTAATATTTTTAAAGGCTTCAACTTATTCGTAAAGCATTTACAACTAATGAGATGTAGCCAAACTTTTAACAATATGTGATTTAGGACAGGTGAGAATCAGGACGTTTACAGAGAATGGCTGTAGATGCTGACCAGTTCTTGTGTCTGATCATAGACATCTTAACACATGATGGAATGACCCGTCCATCTGTGAGATGTTTCGTATACTTATATAATTATTATTATTATTGTTATTATTATCAATTTTCTAAAACCTTTATCCTCAAGGGGTCATGGGGTGGGGGCTGTCTCTGTCAATGGGAAAGAGGCAGGGTACATCCTGGACAGGTCGCCAGTCCATCGCATTATAATAATAATACATTCGTTTACAGAGCGTTTTACATAAAAGTGCTGTATAACCTTAAATGTTGACCATACAACAATTTTTACATTAGATGCAGCTATTTGGCTATTAATAGTTAAAGTGATAGTCCGGACTTTGTAAGAAAAAAGAGAGACGGACATGATTTGAAAAAAAAAACGACCCAAGCTCCCGCCCCCACCCGTTCTGATTGATCTTGAAGCCGTGCCTACCCTTCCGTGCACGTGCCAGGTCAATGGGCCAAGACGTGCGGAGGAGAGAGAGAAAACAACCAGAGTGTCAACAATGGTGGTATCGGAGGTGAGGATGCTTTTTTTTGGTTTGAAATCGGTATCTTCTGTTCTTGAGCTGAGTTGGTGTTTCAAGGAACTATTTTTAATAGCCAAATATCTATATAAGTATCATAATCTGAAGGGGGGTGAATTATTTATCGTTTATTGATCAAGAAACCTTGCCATATGTGTGTGTGTTGAATAAGAGGGACAACAGTGACTTTCCAAAATACAAGGTTTATTTACAACAGGAGAAAAAGAACCATTTAATCACTCAAACTAATAACCAACACACTACTTATCAAATTAAATGAATAACTACAAATAAAAGAACACAAACAGATAAAATTGCAATAAAGGAAGAAAACGTACGTAGGTCCCCTTGTGGTTCAAATATTGATATTACACCTTAAAATGTAAACAGTTCCCCCAGTGGTTCAGAGTTAACATTACATCCCAATTGTATAAATAGCTCCCTCTAGTGGTCCCAAAGATAGTATTGCCATGACGGAAAATTCTCCACGTCCTGCAACAAACTTCTGCATCAGTTCTATTGCTCTTTCTGTGTCTCTGTTATGTATTCTCCAAGCCACAGACGGTCGCGGCAGATAACCGCTTGTGCTGAGCCTGGTTCTGCCGGAGGTTTCTTCCTGTTAAAAGGGAGTTTTTCCTTCCCACTGTCGCTGCATGCTTGCTCAGTATGAGGGATTGCTGAGAATTCCACGACGCAATCTTCTGTGGTTCTGTAATTTCTACACTTAACATTGTATTGTAATAACTCTTTTTGTAAAGTGCCTTGAGATGACATCTGTTGTGAAATGGCGCTATATAAATAAACTGAATTGAATTGAATTGAATTATTAAACATAATAGCTCCCTCTAGTGGTTAGAAAAATAGCATTAAATCTGAATGTAAAATGTCAAGGAAATTTCAATGGAACGCAACTGGACTTGGTAATTTGTCTTGGAAGACGTTTCACCTCTTATCCAAGAGGCTTCATCAGTTCATGCTCGCCGCTGACCAGGCTGGGACTGGTCCAACTAACTGGTGTGGAGACTCAGCTATTTAACCTCTTGGAGGGCTTTTACAAGACTGATTATGTCATTGGATCCTTTGTGCTCCATGTCTTAATGACGGCCGTTGCTGTGTCGCCTATTGGTGGAGGTTAGGTTTCGGCTTCATTAGTGCCCTATTGTGTTATAACGACAGTCATTGCAGTCACCGTTGTTTTTCTTATTAGAGGTTAAATTGTTGAGTCTCCTGGGTAGGTATGAAAGGGCAGCATTGTAAATTGGAGATAGGTGATGTCTCAGGCCTCCTCCTCTGTTAAGCATTGGTTTCTCTACTTTTACATAGATGGCTTCTTTTACTCCTGTTTCAAACCATCTGTCCTCTCTGTCTAATATCTGGACATTGCTGTCCTCAAAGGAGTGGGCTTTCTCCTTGAGATGTAAATGAACAGCAGAGTCAATGCCTGAGGAGTTAGCTCTCCTGTGTTGGGCCATGTGTTTGTACTGTGGTTGTTTGGTTTCACCAATGTAGAGGTCCTTGCATTCTTCATTGCATTGGATTGCATACACCAGGTTGCTTTTGTGTGCGTGTGGTGTTCTGTCCTTGGGATGTACTAGTCTCTGTCTGAGTGTGTTGCTGGGTTTGAAATACACAGGGATACTGTGTTTGTTAAAAATCCTCCTGAGTTTTTCAGAAATGCCAGACACATATAGAATGACTACATTGTTTTGTTTGTTTTCTTTTTCTTTTTCAACCACTTTGTTGACTTTCCTTCTGGAACTAGCTGCAGTTTTCACAAAAGTCTAGCTGGTGTAACCACAAGTTGTGAGGGTGTCTCTCACGTGCTTGAGTTCTTCCCCTTGGGCCTGTGAGCTGGTGGGTATGTTATCAGCTCTGTTTTGCAGGGCCCTGACACCACTAAGCTTGTGTTGCAGTGGGTGGTGTGAGTCACACATACCAATACAGCCTGATGTATAAATAGCACCCCCTATGGTTTGAATGTATCCCTGCCATGTCAGCAGGACATGCCTGAACAAGTCCCTTTAATAGTCCAGGTTTTGTCTGGGCCTGTTTCACACCATGTGAGCAATTCATAACGCAGGAGTAATAATAATGATGGACTGGATTTATAAATAAAATTCCATAATTAATTCACTCTCACACACTGGTGGAAGCAAGCTAAATTTGTAGCCACAGCTGTCCTGGGGCAGACTAACAGAAGGGAGGCTATCATATTGTGCCATCGACCCATCTGGGGAGAGCAATATGCAAGGTAGATGAAGTGTCCAAGAGTTGCCCAAGAACTCAATAGAATGTAGCATGTGTAACCAGGAATTGAACCCACAATTTCTGGGTCGCAGGCCGGCAACTCTACCACTTAGCTGTAGAGGGGGGAAACAACATTTCATTAATTGGAACCTATGAAGATTAATCACTAACGAGGATGGTAATGAGGATCCACGAGCATCATAACTTACTTTGCACTCAGCGCATCTCCACCTGCTGAAGACGCTGAAAGGGCAATGAGTTCTGATGCGTCTTTGGGGGGAAAACAGTTAACTATTTACATAACTGTCAGGTTTATGGTCATTAGAGTGCTAATTATTATTAGGTTAGAATGTGTGTGAATTACATTTTTGGTTTGTCAATGATAAACTTATGTTGAATGTGGTGGTGCAAAGTTTAGACATTCCTTTCAGAAGCGCTACAGTAAGATGCTAAAATAGCACTTTTTTTAAACAAGTGCAAATCGTTGATAAAACAGGCCCGATGTGTGTTAGTACGCTGTAAAGAAAGCATTTAAAATTGTAAACAAAAATCTGTGAAACGGTGAGGGTGAACCGCGTTATGGCAAGGAACAGCTGTACATCAAAGGCTGCTTCCCACTTCTTTGGTTTTGCTTCTATTTTCCATTCTGCTTTGTGTTTTAAGCTTATATGCACAGAATTGTAAACAAAAGATGAGCAATGTGAGGAGTTCTGCTGTTTCATCAGACCTCTTGCAAAAATTACTTTATTGGGGGAATTGAAATGGACACCTGCCAAACTGTTTACATTGTATCCCTCCCACTACCCCCACCCCCAACCACAGGGTTAATCAGGATCATCTGGTACATTTCTTGCAGTTTAAAAGCAGCTGAAAGGAAATGTTCCGGTAAAAATGTGTGTATTTGAAACGACTACCCTGGTTAAAGACACAATGGAATTGTATGCAAATTTTTCAGAACGTCTATCTGAAAATGGCTTAAGGGAGAGCCCAGACACCCTATGGAGGAAACTGATTTCATCTGCTTGTATCGTGATCACGTTCTTTTGGTCACCACCCAGAATTGGTGACAATCGAAGAGGGTAGAAACGTAGATCGACTGGTAAATCGAGAGCTTTGCCTTTCGACTCACCATGAACAAGACCCCCAGTTACTTGAACTCCTCCACTTGAGGAAAGACCTCATCCCCGAGCCGGAGGTGGTGCTCTACCCTTTTCTGGCTCAAGACCATGGTTTCGGATTTGGAGGTGCTTTTTCTTATCCTAGCTGTTTAACACTCAGTTGTTAACCGCTTTCAGCGAAAGCTAGAGGTCGAATTCCGATGAAGCCAGCAAGACCACATCATCTGTGAAATCAGAGACCTAATCCTGATGCCGCCAAAATTAATCACCTCAACACTCTGGCTGTGCCTAGAAATCCTGTCCATAAAGGTTATGGACAGGATCCTGACATAGGGCAACTTTGGCAGAGTCCAACTCTCACCGGAAACAAGCCTGACCTTTTGGGAATCCAGCTCTGACACTGGTTGTACAGGGACCTAAGAGCCTGTATCAAAAGGCCTGGTACCCTGTACTCCCGGAAAACCCCCCACAAGACTTCCCCAAGGACACGATTGAATGTCTTCTCCAAGACCACAAAACATATTTATTGAGCGAACTCTCATTTACCCTAAAGGACCCTGCTGAGGGTGTAGAGGTGGTCTAGTGTTCCACGGCCAGGACAAAAAACCGCATTGTTCCACATGAATCCGAGGTGTGACTAGCTGTCAGACCATCATCTCCACAACCCCTGAATAGACTATACCAGGGAGTCACAGAAGTGTGATCCCCTTGTAGTTGGAACACACTCTGTGGTCCCCCTTTATAAACAGCAGGACCACCAACCCGGTCAGCCAATCCAAAGGAACTGCTCCCGAGGTTCATGCTATGTATCAGAGCCTTTTTAACCTACACCAACCTACAACATCCTAGAGGAACTCCGGGCGAATCTCATCCACCATGGTAGCATTGCCATTGAGGAGCTTTTTAATGATCTCGGTGACCTCAGCACCAGAGATTTGAGAGCTCGACCCAAAGTTCCCAGACTCTAATTCCAAATTTGAAGGCGTGCTGGTAGGAATGAGGAGGTCTTTGAAGTTTTCCTTCCATCGACCCAAAACATCTCATGTTGAGATCAGCAGCACACCATCCCCACTGTAAACAGCGTTGGTGGTGGACTGCTCCGGATGATGGACTAGAATTGCCTCTAAGCCATACGGAAATCGTTCTCCATGGCCTCCTCAAGCTCCTTCCATGCCCGAGTTTTTGACAAAAACTCCTTCTGACAGGAGACCCTGCCAGACGTTCCCATCAGACCTTTACAGCACCTTTTGGCCTTACGGGTATATCCGGCGTCCTCCCCCACCATCAGAGCTGACTGACCACCTGGTAGTGGTTGATGGATAACTCCGCCCCTCTCTTCACCCGAGTGTCCAAAACATGCAGCTGCAGATCAGATGAAACAACAACCAAGTTGATCACAGAGCCACAATCTAGGGTGTCCTCGTGCCAAGTGCACACATGAACACCCATATGGTTGAACACGGTGTTAGGGACAATCTATGATGAGCACAGAAGTCCAATAACAAAACACTGCTTGGATTCAAATCGGAGCGGCAATTCAGCCCAACCATACTTCTCCAGGTCGCTGTCATTTCCCATGTGAGCGTTGAAGTACCCCAGAAGCACAAGGGAGTCCCCGAGGGGAGCACTCCCCAGCACAGCTCTAAGGACTTCAAGAAGGGTGGGTAATCTGATCTTTTGTTTGGCACATAAGCACAAACAATAGGCAGTAGGGGGGCTTATGGTGCCTCTTCAGGCTGAGCCCGGCTGGGACCCATAGGTAAAAGCCTGGTCACTAGGCGCTCACCAACATGCCCCACCTCCAGGCTCCAGAGTGGGGCCCCGGTGACCCACGTCTGGGTGAGGGTAACTAAGTCCATTTGTTTCATTCATCATTGGGGTATTCAGGCTGCGCTTTGTCTGATCCCTCACCTAGGAACAGTTTGCCATGGATGACCCGACCAGAGGCATAAAGCCCCCGACAACTTAGCTCATAGGATCATTGGGAAACTCAAACACCTCCACCGCAGCCCAGGTAGGGGGCCGCAAGAAGCCATGATTCAGTAATAAGCATTACCTCCAGCTGTTTAGACTGAAAAAAGACGAACAGAACAAATGTTTTCTTACACAATTAATTTGAATTTATAAAGGCAATTTTCAACTTTCTCCCCCTCCTTCACTGGTTTAGTAGTAAAATCCACAAAGCAATGATTCTCCGGTGCCTTGGCTCCTCCAAGTTGGGCCTGATGACTTCTTGAAAACTACAAACAAAATGTTGGTTCACAGTGTAGGACTTTCACATGCCAGTCCAGAAGAAGGTGGTAATACACCTCATCTAGTTTAAGAAGAAGAAACAGAAGACGAAAAGGGCTTTAAGGAGAAATATTTATGTCTTTCTCCCTTGCTTTTTGGCAACATCAGAGACTTTTTTACCATGTTGAATGCACATAAGCTCTATCGAGTCCAAATAAAGACACTTTATCTCAACGACTCTAGTTCTTAAATTTTTTCAATTCTGACTGTGTTTATTCTGTATTGTACTGTATTGTATTGTATAAACATTCCAATCAGTTAAGTTTTCTGTGTTAGGAATCTGAGCAGACTGATTAAATAGCATACTCTGATTCAAGAAATGTGTGGCTGTAAAGGATAATTAACAGGTATTAACACAATGTGCAAAGGTATATGTGCATTAAACAACAGACTATTTACAAGAAGTGAAAAAAACTGTGCAAGTAATATTTCAGATACCCACATATCAGGACAATGTGGTGTAGTTAGTGCCCTTGGGTATGCATCCTGATATTGGGCCTATTCCAAAGAATATCCAGGACTTTCTTTAACCTTCTAACAGCCCCTGTTTATAACTATAGCATTCAAAATAATTTTCTTTAAATAATCTCCATTTTGAAGAGTCTGGATACAGTTTAGTCTTTAATGGGTTGTATTTGTATGTTCCACACATATCTTTTCAGAATTTCAGTGAACGCCCTCTCTCCCTCCTGGAATGTTCTCCTGATGGATTATTGTGCTAAAGCTGCTGGACTGGCTTAGCTGCAGCTTTTGGCTCCAACATGAGATCAGCTGCTTTTTTCCTACTGCTGTTCTGCTGTTCCATCAATGATAGTAAATCAGATGACTCTGTTCATTTGGATTATCATCCCAGGACCGAGGCACACACCCTTGAGGAACTTGGCACCCTCTGGGATGATGTGCAGGGCTTAAAAGAGATGGTCCTGAGTCTAAAGAAGGAGGATGTGGAACGACGACAAGAACTTCGGCGTGTGGAGAGTCGGCTTAAGGATGGAGAGATGATGGCAGAGCTGCAGAAGCAGAGCATGGATGAGTTCCAGATGGCTGTTGATCAGATAAACCAGCTAAGGAGGAATCTGCTGCCAGAGCAGGGACTGAGGAGGAAGGTGGATGAGCTGGAAGTGCAGAGTAAAGGTCAGACTTGTTGTATTTTCTGTACAGACTCAGTCTCCATAAACATTACTATCTTATGTGCTCATCCTAGCTCTAGGCAGATCACAATATCAATGTATGTTGTCATTCATGTCATTCATGAACCAGAATCTATTCAGATGTATATGTATATATATATATATATATATATATATATATATATATATATATATATATATATATATATAAGGAAGGGAGTGTTTGTATCCACTCCTATCCAAACTTTACATACCAGGGAAGAATTTTTGATCAGTCTAGCTATTTTTCTTAGAACATAAAATATAATCCAGTTGCTTTTCTTTCCAATGGTTAGCGGTTGGGTAAGGCCACTGTTACTGCTGGAAACACTGACCAAAGGATGAGAGAGAATTGTGTTACAGTTTGGAGGTTTTATTACAGTTCAGTTTGATCAAGCAGCAGGACAGCATCACATCACATAAAATGCAGAATACTGACCTGTCTCAGTTTTACATCAACAAGCCTATATTGTTTCTAGTAACCTTGCGTCCATCTACTCTACTGATAAAGTACTACTCTCACGGTGAAAATCAGAGACTTGAAGGCGCAGATTAAAAAGCTGTGAACTTTGTAGACCTTCAAGGATGTCCAGTCAGAAGAGGCTTCTCCATGGTAATGCAGGATGTGGACTATTATTATCAAAACACTCTGACCATGACTTGGGTAAAGCGTCACTCAGTAAGACTAACTTTCAAACTAATAGTACAACATTAAGTAAACGTCAAAGTTGATTATCAAGTAAAGATGAATCATTACACAACAGCCATAATAAACAGTTTTGTTTGCTCTTTCTAAATCCTATCCAACCTGACCAGACGTTGACATAGCTCAAAAGTTTTGCAACAAAGTTAATACGCCCGGATGAAATGGATCCTTTGGGCAACCATTCCCGATATTGTATTAGCTTGCTTGTAGTTAGTGTATCAATGAAAGATCAGGGAGTTTCGTATGAAGGCAGATTTGTGTTAGGGGTGAAGCCGAACCCAAATAGGTTTTTCGGAAAGGCACAAATAATGTGTTTTTTACGAAATACTTATTCTTATTTTACTTATTATTGTATTCGGGAGCAAGAAAAGATTGATATCCAAAAAGCTGCATATTCTCATGAGACCGCAGTCAAGGGACCCCGGATGAGTGAGTGATAACGTTTAGGACTCGGGGATGAGAGGGTTACATGACACTGAGGCCATGTCCACACGTAGCCGGGTTTTTTTTAAACGAAGATTTTCCTCTGCTCCTTGAAAAAAAAAATCTCCATCCACACATAACCGGATAAATGCTTTTTTCAGCACATTCATAGATGTGGCAAACCTGTAGGGTGCAGTAGTTCTCCCCAGTCCTATCCGCCAAGAGAAACTTTATATCCTCTCTTCAGCACGCAGCAGTTATACAGCTTATAAAAGCAAACAAACAAGACGCGCTTTAACAACGGATGATACCAACACAACGCTGAGGAAATAAATGTTGTTTTCGAGAGTAAACACAGGTCGCACATGTGGTGTTGGAGCATTTTTTGTCGCGGAAAGTGGCGTTACGGCTCTTAAAACTCCGTTTTCAACACGTAGACACTGAAAATGGAGAAAACGCAAATCTCCACTTTGGCCGGAGTTTTTAAAAAGCTTCGTTTTTGGTGCCGAAAACCTCCGGCTACGTGTGGATAACAGCCAAACTGAAGAAAAATATCTCCGTTTTGTGAGATACCCTACTATGTGTGGACAGGGCCTGACACTCACACGCAGAGAAGGGATGAAGAAGCGAAAAAACTTAACTACAACTATTTTTATTTAATAGATTTATGTAATTTAACTGAGTTCCCAAGGCAGTTTATAATATTTGGGAAGCTGAGTTTGATCAGGAAATTATTCCATTACACCGCATTATTATTGATGTCTGCAGTCAGATGTTCTCATGTTTGCTATGTTTACCTAGTTCTGTTTGCTCTGTAATCTAGACAAAATGCTGTAGGCAGAATAAAATTAGAGTTGGTTAAAAGGGTTAAAATAAGACTCCCATCATTTGTTAACTTATCTGAAACTAATAGAAAAGAGAATGTCTGCTGCTGAGTCATTTCTTGGTCCTACACCTGCCAAAAACTTGCTCGAGTGTGGAGCGCATTGTCCGGGTCAATGCTGCAGATAAAACCAAAGTTAAATGTATGTGCAAAAGTCAAATCTGTAAAGATCTGCTATGCACAATTACACATACCTAAAGCTTGAAGCTTTCGTGGTACTGTCAGCCTTACACAAATACAAAAAGCCCCCCCCCCAACAGAAACAAATACCGGCTGCTCTACACACCCCTAATTTGTGACTTTATTATTTAATCAATCAAAATATATTTTCAATCAAAAAAAGCGTCACTTCAATACAAAAAACTAGGGATGCACTGATACCGATAATTTCACAGAAAACTTTTATTTTTCATTTGAAAATTTATTTTTGTGGTCATTGTTATTAATATATATTTTTTAATCAGAGAGGGGGAAAAAGTCAAGGCAAGGGAGGCTAATTTTATTTGTATAGCACACTTTCAACACAAGGCAATTCAAGGTGCTTTACATGATTACAGAAATTTTAAAATTAAAACATAAAATCAATAAAAGAAAGCATGAACGAACATTTATAAACAAAACAATAGTATTTGATTAAAAACAATATGGGATTAAAAACTCATAAGCATGTCTAAATAGCTATGTTTTAATTTTAAAAGAGTTCAGTGTGTCTGCATTTTTGCTTTCGTCCTTTAGTTTGTTCCACATGTGGGGAGCAAAGCTCATTCCCCATGCTTGGTTCTGGTTCTAGGGACGATCAGTAGATAAGAGTTGGATGACCTGAGTGGACGGTTTGTTCCACGATAGTAGATCTCTAATGTACTCTGTTGCTAACCCATTTAATGATTTATAGACTAATAAAAAACACTTTGAAGTCTATTCTCTGGGCTACAGGGAGCCAATATAAGGACTTTAGAACTGGAGTGATGTGTTCTACTTTCCTGGTTGAGAACACTGCCGCTGGTGTTCTGGATCACCTGCAGCTGTCTGATAGTTTTTTTTAGGCAGACCTGTGAAGATATTGTTACAGTAATCAAGGTGGCTAGAGATAAATGCATGGATGAGTTTTTCTAGGTCTCCCTGTGTCATCAGTCCTTTAATTCTAGAAATGTTCCTCAGGTGATAGAAAGCTGACCTTGTTATTGCCTTTATGTGACCTTGGAGGTTCAGGTCTGATTCCATTATTACACCTAGATGTGTCAGTAGTTTCTAGTTGGACTAACTGAAGTTATTTACTGGATATTTAATAGTTTTTGTTTCTGTTGGAGGAAATTATGGGACAACCAGCTGTTAATTTGCTCAATGCATTCCTTAAGGATTTGGATGAGTTCAAAATCACCTGGTGACATTGAGATATAGAGCTGAGTGTCGTCATCAAAGTTATGGTAGTTGATATTATTTTTTGTTACAATCTGTCTTAAAAACAGCATGTAAATGCTAAATAGGAGTAGGGATGGGTACCGATGTTCTTACATAAAATAACAGCGCACATTTTGGTGCCTGTGATTTCACCTACCGGATCCTCTTTAAATGGTGACTGCTTTCAAATAGGTATGTAATTAAATTATCATACCCGTGAACCATATATTTCCAGGCATTCAAAGGCACCGAGAGCACAGTGCTGAATTGCTTCGTCTTTACACAAAATGACTCAACCATCATCAGGGCCCCTTTTTCTTCACACTCGCACCAGCTTTTTCTAAACCCCAGAGGGGTCCGCATCGGATTGAATAAACTACATAAGAGGTATCATTTTTCAGAACAATTTTCGAAAGGTTGGAAGGGAAGCCTAAGGGGGGGGATATCAACCAGTTTTCTTTCTCATCATCATCGTCCTCTTCATCTTCGCTCCCCCAAAAAGTTCTACTGGCCAGCCTCTTCAAGTCCCAACTTGTAACCGGTATAAGGGTAGAAAAGTCAGCCGTTTCATCCTGATCGTGGTCCAATTGATAAAAAAGAGCAGGCCTGCATCATGTTTAAAAATGTAACCCCATTTTCCATCCATGCCATGTATTTTTAAGCACCATTCTTTTAGCATGAGGTCTGTAGGAGGATTTAAAAATTGTGCCTTTCCACACACCTGTCATTTCTTGTTTAAAAATCAATTGGAAAGCTTTTAGAATGCAGCGGAGGTGTTAAGAGAGAGGCCTCTTCTGCTGCATTGGTTTTTTGATGATTAACAACAAACATAACGTTCCTAACGAAAACCCTAGCTTTTCTGTCTGTATATTTAAAGAGAAAAGACCCCAGACTCCTCCTCCCTCATATACATACCCCTGAGTTGCCTATTTTAGGGAAATGGCTATATTTGGTATTGCTTCCTTCCTACAAGAACCCCACATTTTTACACAAGTGGTTTGACCTGTCCTTCACCCTCCTCGTCATCCATCATCTTGACACAAGGGGTTTGACCTCTCCTTCACCCCTAAACCCCCCTCCCTCCTCCCCCTCGTCCAGAAGTCATCCATCATCTTGACAAAAGTTGGGGCTATATCTTGGATAGAAATCCTTATGACAGTTTGTTTACTGAATGTGTGTTGGTGGATAATGGGGATTTGGATCCGGTTGGAGTGTACATCAGTTCAAAATTTTTACCCAAGTTTTCTTTAAAGAAGCATTTTTTTAATAATGGTTTAACTGTGATTACAACTTTTAGTTAAGATGGTTCTTTCAAATGAGACGCAGAAATGGTCAGATAATGCAATATCAGCTAGATGGTAGATATTTAAATCTTTTCTATTAAGCAGATCTAGATTGTGTTGTCGGTCGTGCACTGGTTCGTTAATATGCTGGGTTAGTTCAATATTATAATAGGTGCTTTTGTCCCTATATATTGGGGGTTGTCAGTATGGATGTTGAAATCTCCCACATTTATTAGCTGGTCATAGTTTATAATGGGGAGTTCTACCCGATAGACACTGCGTGTTCAGAGGGATACTCTGCCGGGCTGGTGTTTTGGCATTCTCCTGAAGGCGTCGACTTTTTATATCCATCTCATGCGTTCTTTGTAGTAGATCCTGAAGAGGGTCATTTTAGAATCCTTAGTTGTTTATGAAGTAGTCCAGAAAGAAAAGCAGAAGGGGAGATCTGTCCCAGGAAAATCTGTCTGGTATCCATATGAAATTGAGTAATGGTGCACAAAGTCACTATAAAAAAACTTTAAAGAATTAAAAAAGGAAAATATAGGAAAAATAAAAGTAGAGAAATAAAAGTGTCAGGAGGGACTCTGAATAGGAGCACGTCCGAGCTTGGAACTTGCAGTGTTCAACAAGCAGAAGGCGAAGACCCTGAATGACTGGAACGGTGAGTCTTGTGCGTAATGAGCAGATCTGAAGTTTCTGTGTAATAGAGAAACGATGACTGACCGAGGATGAGATGGGAGCGGTGGCTTTTGAATCCCTGAGGGAAAGGAGCCAATGGTTGGAGAGGAGACCATCAGGCACAGCGGTTCTAGGTTGAGCCTGTTGGCTTCTTGACAAAAAGTAAAGCAGGAGCAAGCAGGGAGGGGGAGCAGGAGTAACTCACTACTAAGTAATGTTTTACTGGCATCACTGATCCAGGATTTCTGTTATTGTTTGGTTGATCTTAGATGAGGGGTCCAGAAGCAGCACTGAAGACTGAGTCCAGGAAATGACATGGAGGTAAACCTTGGGTAAAAATACCCAACAGGAAATATATGGAAATAACCTCCATAAGACTCAGACATTTTCTATCAGGGCTCAGCATGCCTTACTGTCAAATGCACAATGCCCTGACCATCTTCTGGTTCTTTCATCTGAGTCACGTGATCTCACACACAAAAACTCGTGATACTTCTGAATAAATTTAACCAGATTTAAATATCACTCAGTAAGTAGATGGTACATTGAGAGGGTAAAACTTTATTTATTTATTATTATTTTTTTTTACGTGTCCTGTCTAGCAGTATTCTACTCAGAATTGGTGTCTGAGTACCAAGTACAAGCCCAACAGTTTTACTTTCCCAAGCAGAGTATTACAGCTTTGCTGTAGTACGCCACTTGATGTATATGTATGAAAAATCTTTATTAGTTATTACTGTGGGTTCAATTTCCTGACGTCATGGACACTAAACCGAGACAAGAAGGGAGAAAGGAAGAAGATGAAGAAAAGAAACCGGACCAGCAGAGGCGCGAACCGGCGACACAAGACAGGGAGGCAAACAAAGTACACAAGAAAACATTCCAGTCCTCCACCTCTGCCGGATGGCAGAGAAACAGTAATACAAAACAAAAACAACAAACTGCACAGAACCAAACCAATAGTTCGGATCTAGTAGAATAAACTAAGAATTACACATTCACTACACACAAGCATGGATTAATGAACATAATACAAATGTTTCTGGTAAGCTCCTGTGAAAAACTAACTAATGATGATAACCTCAGCTTAAGATATGTCCGTCCACACCAATGTCCCCACACCTATGTGTGTGCGAGCATGCAGGTCTGAATAAGGTTTCCCCATGCAAGTGATTGATAGCTGGTGTAAGGAACCGTCAATCCGTCCTACAGGAATCGAATCAGACATGGAGGAGGCAAGAGATGTATGCATCCAGGGTCCCATAGAGTACAGAGGCCACAGGCGGATCAGCGCAGGGTCGATCACCCACCAAGATAGGAACAGATGGAAGCCCCAGGGGAACACCCACCAGCCGCAATGCTGGGGTCCGAGAGATCGCAGTGACGAGCCCACGGGCTACGCCGGAAACCGGCTACGCCGGAAACCGGCTACGCCAGGGCGGGCCCGGATCAGGACCCAGAGGACACAGGGAGCAGGGGCACCCCGCTCCCCAGCGGGGCCCCAACCAGGGACCAGCCGACAAGGGCCCCCCGCCGCCGCAGCAGGCAAGGGGGATCCGCAGCCAACTGACAGACAACACACGCCGCTGCCACCCCGGACCAATACCCACCGCCAACAACCCGGCCTGCCCCCACACACCCACACGCCAGGGAGCCACAGCAAGAGCCGCAGCGGATGTACGCCCTCCCCAGGCCGCGCCCAGCCAGCACCTGGACATCCAGATCTTCCAGCTCCTGGGTCCAAATCCCGCCCAACGCAGGGCTCCAAGATCGGGGGCCCAGCCAACGCCGGACAGCCCCCCCCAGATGAACCGACCAGCCAGCAGAAGTCCTGGAACCGGCAGGAGGCCTGGGCGCCAGGCACGGTCCCCACCGATCCACCGGACGGCACCAACCTACTCTACAACCCTGGCCGACACACCGGACCCCCCAGGACCCGCCAGACATGCACCAGGACCGAGCCGGGCCGCAACCGGGATCCCCAGCCCCAGGCATCGAGAGCCATCATCAACCAGCGGGCAGGAGCATCCATCACCGACGGGGAGTAACTGAGGGGAAGAAGACGCATCAGGCCAGAGGGAAGCCAAACACCCAACCTGACAGGTAGACATAGACAGACAGAGACACTCATACGTACCCTCCCTCTCATGCGTACACATTCTTACAAATACAGGACATACGAAAAAAGGACGCTATACACTCATTCATACCCCCCATACGTACACTGTACTCCATACTCCCCGGCCCAGGGACAGACGCCCCAATAGAGCACCCTGCCCCTGCACCCGGGAGACAGACCCCTTTACCCACCAGGATGGGGACAAGCAGACCGCCAAGGCCCCCACACCAGCAAGAGGAGCCCAACAGCCCAGGACCCCGACCAGACGGCCTGATGTTCTACCCGGGCTCCGACCCCTGATGGTCCAACGAACAGGGGTGTGGAAAGACCCCCCAGCCTCTATCCCCCCGCTCAATGTGGTGTTGTTGCGTGCTGTTCTAATGTGCACTTAAAACAGAGGGGTGGGACATGGAAATACTGCCGGGTACCCCCATCTCCCCCCCCGGGCCCTCAGTGTCTAGATGCATTTAAACAGTGGGTGCCGGCACCACTGGCGAGGCCTCCCACAACGGGCCCTCTATGAGGGGCCCCCCATAAGGGGTCCCGCCCCCACCGCCAATGCGCCCCACCGCCAGGTCCCTACATGTGCGTTCCATGTAAATGTTGCAAGTGTAAGTGTCTAAGTTGCTCAATAAAATCGGGACCCAGGCCGCCACCGGGTAGCGAAGACGGAAGCTCCATCCCGCACCCCAGTGACGTGCCCACGTCCCAAGGCCTTGTGAATGGTAGAATGAAGGAGCAGGTGGACAGAGGCAATGGGATGGGGAGAAAATAACTGGGGTGACCATTGCCAACCCCAGGGAGCCAGCTCCCCTGCTGACTCCAATAGGCACCCCCGTTCGGCCCGATCCACCAGGGGTGGGAGGCCCCAGCACGTCAAGTCGGGGCCCACGGCAGCGGCACCCCCGAGCCCCATGGGGGCTCCGGCAATCCACCAGCCCCCACCCCAGGGGCACACCTAAATCCTTCCCAACATTCACACTGCTAACAAAACACATGTCACTAGACACCCAGGTTGAGTTTAGCCCCCCCTCCCCCTCCACGCCCTCCCCCCTCCCGTCCCAAGCGCACCCCGTTAAAAAGAACGCCTGTGCTAGATGGTAAAAAGCCTCCCCGCCACTAAGACGCCCCAGGCACCGCCAGCATCCAAGGGCCCCTGCGCCGAGGCCGGAACCCGGCGCACCACCGACTCGGGTACCCCGGACATGTCGCGCCAGGCCCGTGAGCAGACCGAAGCCCCAGGCGGCCAACCCCCAAGCCGACATCCTCCAGCCTTCTACTATCGCCCGAGAGGGTAACACTTTATAATAATGTTTTATTATTAAACATTTATAAGTGTTTAGTAAGCAATTAACAAATAATTTGCAAAGTATAAGATAATGATATACTATTCATTTATTAAGGCTTATAAAGATGTTTAAAAATGATTAATTAATGATCAACTTAACCTTTACAAATTATCATTAACATATGTGGTAATTGTTTATGGATTATGTATAACTTTCCAAAGTCAAAGTCATCAGTTATATACAAGAATTTGATGCAACAGCAATTTATAAATGATTAATTCAACACTTATAAATGAATAACTAAATGTATATTATTTGTTTCTCTATTTGTATACTGAATTTTAGCACAAGTCAATATTGGGGAAAAAGTCCTTACATTTATAAACCCTTTTCAGGTTATTTATTTCCTTGAATATAGGTGGCTGAAATGAGTTTCCACTGCAGGATCTCTGTGCTGTGCCTTAGAAATAGGGTTAGAAGAGCTGCTGGCTCCCACCTTTGATGGGAGCCAGCTGTGGGGGCTCGGGCATTTGGTCAGGTTGGACGCCTACCTGGTGAGGTTTTCCACATCCCAACAATAGGACACCTAGACAAGGACCCAATACACCCTGAGGGGCAGTCTCTAGGCTGGTCTGGGAACACCTTGTGATTCCAATCCGAGGAGCCGGACCGAGTCGCTGGGAAGAGGGAAGTCTGGGTCTCTCTGCTGAAGCTGCTGCACTTTGTTTACATGTTGTTTTGAATACAAAAGGGACTACAACAATTTTAAAAGTATCAATGTGTCATAGAAAGTGAATGATTGAATGTTTGGAACCTTTGTAGGAAATCTATGATCTGATGTAAATGTGAACCCTTCAGCCATGTAAGACTTACCAGGAAACATCTCACAGATGGATGGGTCATTCCATCATGTGTCAAGATGTCTATCTTATGATCAGACAAAAGAACTGGTAAGCATCTACAGCCATTCACTGTAAACCTCCTGATTCTCACCTGTCCCAAATCACATATTATTAGAGGTTTGGCTACATCTCATTAAATTTTACAAATCCTTTGTAGCCTTTAAAAATATTAGCAAAGTATATTTATTTGTTTACAAATGATCTATTATACTCAATGCTCCCTGAACACCTCATTAAATGTAAATATTTTAAGAATTATTTGTTGCTCCACAAAAACATTAATAAAGGATATTTATTCATTTATGAATTACCTATTATACTTTATGCTTCCCCTAATGTAAAGTGTGACCACCTCATTAGCTGCAAATGTTTTATGGATTAGGATTTGCTGTGCAACAATCAACAAGTACTTTCTCATCATACAATATATGACAAAGGTGTTTAAGGTATGATTATAACTATGTCTAAGTAATCTCATAATTTTTTTTTACAAGGCCTTGTTCAAATATTTAGACAAAGTAGCAAAACAAATGTGATGGGAGAACAGTAACTTTTATTGGATGATACTTTCAGACTTCTGTTCTGCATAAGTATTTTACATTCTCTTTTGATCTAAAACAAAGAACAGGAACATCATGCCACATAATTTATATGTCAAAATTACCTCCTTGTGTAGTTTTTTTATTGATTCTGTCCCTCCCAAAAACCTACATTAAAATGAAAAATATTAATCTTCAACAAGGACATTCTATTTCCGTTTACTTACGGGAAGTAACTTTCTTCCTTTTATTAAACGTTCTGTGTCTGAAATTATTTCAGGGTCAGCATGTATGACTCCAACGATCTCAGGTTCTTCCCTCTTCTACACTGACCCATGACCTTCCAGTATCTAGTCATAACTTTATGTGGGTGGAGAGTAAAAACAAAGACCGCAAAATTAATTAAATGAACCAATACTTTGTATACAGATAATAACCTTTTAAGCCACTATTTGAAAATAATTTCAACATAATAATTTTTTTAAATTGTGAAACTTGCAATAAGGTAAAAAAATAATAATAAATGGCTTAGAATTTGAAGTCTTACCTAGGTTATGAGTACTGAACTCAAATGCAAAACTTAAATGCAGCTACTGCTAAAATGTGTCATTAAAAAAATCCCTAAAAAAATATGATCTACACTTTTATTAGACATTACATAGTCAGTACCTTTAAACAAAAAACTTTAAGTCAGTGTTACTATGAAAATGTTTTGGTTTACTATGAAAAAAATACTTTTTTTTTTTTTACAAATGCCTATTTAACAAAAAGCATCGTAATATTTTGAGAAAAATCCACATATCTGAAGGCCTTGAATGTCAAACATAAATAACAATTACCCAAAGCTAAAATTAAATTAAATGTTCAATTCAGTTTATTTATATAGCGCCATTTCACGACAGATGTCATCTCAAGTCACTTAACAAGAAAAGTTATTACAATACAATGTTTAATTTAGGAATTAGAGAACCACAGAAAATTGTGTCGTGAATTCTCAGCAATCCCTCACACTGAGCAAGCATGAAGCAGTGGAGAGGAAAAACTCCCTTTTAACTGGAAGAAGCCTCCAGCAGAACCAGGCTCAGCGTAAGTGGTCATCTGCTGAGACCGTCTGGGGTTTGGAGAAGGCAGCAGAGACACAGAAAGAACAACAGAACTGATGCAGAAGCAGAAGTTGGTAGCAGGACATGGACAACGTTCCTCCAATGGAATGCCATCTTAGTCAGGGTCGTCAAGCAGGGCGGGTAAGGAGCCTAAGGGAGCATAGGTACTAAAATTAACCTGTCTCCTAGCTACTAGGAGACCTAGCTAATAACTACTACTACTACTCTACCTCTTCATAGCTTTTGACACTCTACCTGACTACTAACATTAACCTTTCTCTTCCTAGCTATCTGTCTAACCTGTCTCTAACTGTAAGCTTTGTCAAAGAGGAGGGTTTTAAGCCTAGTTTTAAAGACAGACAAGTTTTCTGCTTCACGAACCAGCCCTGGGAGCTGGTTCCATAGGAGGGGAGCCTGGTAACTGAAAGATCTGCCACCCATTCTACTTTTAAAAATCCTAGGAACTAACAGTAAACCTGCAGCCTGAGAGCGAAGTGCCAAGGAAGATCTATTGTTTACCTGAACAAACTGAAATCTGTTGGACAAATAAGATTTAAACCAGCCTAGTACTGGTCCTATTATACCGACACTTTGAAGCCTTTCTATGAGAATATTGTTATCAACAGCACTGAGATCTAACAGGACCACTATGGTCATCAGTCCATTGTCCAGTCTGAGGCTATGAGAATATCATTAGTAACCTTCATCAGAGCTGATTCAGTGCTGTGATGAGCCTGACTGAAACTTCTCAAACACCTCATTATTGTTTAAATGCTCACATATCTGATGTGCAACTATTTTCTCAAGAATTTTAGATAATAAGGGAAGATTAGATATCTGTCTATAGTTAATTAAGTCATTTTAATCAAGAGATGGTTTCTTAAGTAGAGGTTTAATTACAACAATCTTAAACTCCTGTGGTACCTATCCATTGATTAAGGATAGATTCATTATATCTAAAATTGGAGCAGCAATCAGAGGGAAAACCTCTTTTTAAAGTTTAGTTGGGACTGGGTCTAACATGCAAGTTGAAGGTTTTGATGAAGCTAATAATTTTAGTAGATCTGAAAGTTTCTTGAAGTCATCACTACTAAGAGCTGGGGGAATGGTTGGCTCAACAGAGCTTTGATCCTGTGTGAGTTTGGCAACTGTATTAAAAAGAAACCTAGGATTGTTTTTATTCTCCTCGATTAAAGATTAAAAATATGCTGTTCTGGCTGTTCGAATGCTATTTTAAAGCAGTAGACTATTTTTCCACACTAAATAAGAACCCCATAAATGCGTGGAGCGCTATTCTCTCTCTAGTAGCTCTAAATTAAACCAGGGAGCTATTATTCTATGGCTAGCCACCTTCCTTTTCAAGGGGGCAACTTTGTCTATTGCCAGACGCAGGGAGGAATTAACGCTATGAACCAAAATGTCAAGTTGTGAGGGGTCAGGAGTTAAATCACTATTTTCTATTGTACTTTTGTATACTGAGGAAACTAAAGTTGGAAGAGCTTCTTTAGAACTTGGTACAGCATTGTCTGATAACCTTCTGGTATAATGAAGTTTTCTGTCAGGTTTGCAATGGTCAGTTAGAGTGAGTTTAAAAGTTATCAGAAAATGATCAGACAGGATAGGGTTATGTGGAAAGACTGTTATTTCTTCACAGTCAATGCCATAAGTCAGCACAAGATCTAAAGTGTGGTGACAAGAATGGGTTGGGCCCTGCACATTTGGAGTAAAGCCTATTGAGTCTAAGATAATGTTAAAAGCTGTGTTTAGACTACCACTTTCACTATCAACATGGATATTGTATGGATATCGCATTGTATGGATATTGCATGGATATTGTATTGTCTCCAACTATAATAACTGTATCAGTTTTTTAAAACTAAGTCAGATAGAAAATCTGATATCTGATCTCAAAATGGATTGCCTGGTCGACGATACAAGACCACAAAGAAAATTGGCTTTAAATAAATATCTAAATATTAAATGCTCAAAGGAACTGTAACTATTATTTTTGGGGGGATTAATTAGTAAATATGAATGAAAGATGGTGGCTACTCCACCCCCTCGACCAGTAGTTCGAGGGACACTAAAGTTTAAGTAACTAGGGGGAGTTGACTCATTTATTATGACATGGTCCTCTTCCTGCAACTGTGTCTCTGCAAGACAAAACAGATCAATATTATTATCACAGATTAAGTCATTTACCAGGAGTGTTTTTGAGGGGAGAGATCTTATGTTTAGTAAACCACATTTAATTGATTTATTTTTCTGTTCAGTCTGAGTTGTATTTATCTTTATGAGATTTGTATACTTTACTCTAGTAGCATTAACTTTTAAAACACCACATCACCTATAAAAAATAGAAAATAAACTAAAATAAGCACTAGTTGATGCAGCATTCAAGGGAGCTTGATAATGCAGAGAAATTCACAACCCAGTAAATAAGAGATTAACATTCATATTAACTCTCATTCTAGGTCTCTTTCTCTAAACCTCCTCCCCTCTCTTACTTTGTGCCCCTTCCTGTGGCTGTGTTCAACAGGTTTTCTGTACTCAGCGACACATGCTGAGAAACCAATTCTGCCAGCTGAGCTGCCGCAGCTCCATAGCTGAACGTGGCTCTAGAGTCACATACGACCACAGTCAAATACCTAAAATGAAGTTAGCTTAAGTTAGCCATGACATTGTAGCAAAAAAGTAGTTTATGAACCCAAATGGGACTACCTTTGGGAGCATACTGATAGTCCTTGTTGGCTGCGTTCTGCAGAGCTGAATTGGCGGTTAGACTGGCCTCTTTTTAAATTGTTGTATTTTTTTGTTGTTGTTTTCAAATCCGATTAATTTGATTGGCTCTTCGCGGCTCTCAGACACATCGAGACGGCCTTCGCTTGTCAATACTGGATGAGCGAAATAATTTAACCTGGCACAATTTTGAAATAAAAGATGTTTTAAACTTTATTTATTGGGTAATATAGCAAGTCTTCGTCAAGTAAACGGGTTCAAGTCCGAGTCAAGTCCCAAGGCTGTTGTCTTCAAGTCCAAGTCAAGTCAAAGTCTTTGAGTATTATTTCAAGTCAAGTCTCAAGTCATGAAATTAATGACTCGAGTCTGACTTGAAAAAGGCCACCTTAAATTCACCAACCTTCTGCTTAACCACAGAGAATAAAAGACAACAAAGGTTGCTGGAATCCTGTTTTTCTGTCACCTAAGTAGTTCATCTGTTTCCTGTTGTTTGCAACATAAGCAGTTCTGCGGTAAGAAACATTCATTGGTTTCCTGTTCCAAAAGGAATATTCATTTAAAATTAATTTTTATTACTATAATTCCCCTGACAATGTACTCAAAAAAGTAAATAGCAACCTGCCTAAGACTTTTGGTGGAAAACAGTGGGTGTCTGAGAGAAACCAAAGGGTCAGTGATCTTCTCACAAGGTTTATTCATGTACATGAACAGTCGAGAGAGCTTTGTTGTGTGACAGTGTTGGGGTCTGAACCATGAAAATGACATCAAAAGGAGCTCTACAATCATGACCCAGCATTCCATAACTTGGCGACAGCCCCTTCCCCCGGCTGCGCAATTCTGACCAATGGCGGAGCTATCCGCTCCTTCCCTATTTGAATCCGCTGAGCGGTGGATGATCTGCTGCAGCAATTGGCTAGAACACCAATGCCTCCTAACCGCCGCTGCTGCCCGCAGCCTGATTGGAGACAGATATGGGGAAAGAGGGGTGATGCGCCCACATTCAGCATAAAAGTGATGGATGAGCATCCATCTTCCTCTTCCAAACTCGCCTGATGGTGTCGGCAGTTCTTTGAACTGTAAGGAGAGACTCCTTTTCCTAACACGTGTTCTAGATTTTGTCCTTGCTCCCTGCAACCAAGTTTTCCCAATAGTTTGGCTGGCCCCTAAACTATCCCTTTTTGATCCGCTGAATTCCCCTCTTTTTGTTTTTTTCCTCCGCGCGGCTGACGAGCCAAGCATCTCACTTCCCGACTTTTTCTTCCACACCTGGAAGCTTCCTCTTTAAAGTAAGACTGTTTAAATTTATTCTCAACCTGGGTGGATAAATTAGGAAGTTTTTCTTTATAATTATTTGCATGCATAATCATTGATGTGAAGAGCTGCATCTATCTCGAGCGCTCTGTGATTCCTCTGTGCTGTGTTATGCTTACGGGTAAATTTGTGTGTTTTTGTATTTCGATTGTGTGTTTCCTGTATGTTTTTGTCTTTTATTAGTGAGCAGAATTGTTAGTCTGTAGAAGTTTTGGTTCTTCTCCGGTAGTTTACAGTGAAGTGTTGTTGTCATACGCAACAGCATCCTCGGAGTGCCTGCCAGGAACGCCCAGCACGCAAAGGACATTTTTGAAACCAATTTTCTTCTATATTTCCCAACCAGAGCCTGTATTAGCAGAAGCTAACTCACTGATAAGAGCCACGAGGTTTCTTTGTTAGAAAGGAACCACAGGCCTCTTGCTTCATGTTAAACAATAAGTCATAAAACGGGATCATAAAACATCCCCCCTGTCCTTATCCAACGAGCTGCGCGTTCGCGTCATACACCGTCTCCTCGCGTACGAGGAGCTGCGTACAACGTCAGTAGGAGGCGCCCCGTGACGGCCCTAAAGGACGTCATCGCTGGTCGCCATATTGCTCAGGCACCGGTATAGTCTTAACATAACTGTTTAGTCTAAGTAGTGTTTTTATTTTAGTTGTGCTTTCAGAATAAATTGGTTAAATTGAATCAGATCCCTGGTTTCTTTTATTCTGAGTGTGTGTGTGAATTACTACAAGAATTAATTTCCTTCAGATAGGATCTTTCTGGTGTAATCCCTAATAATTAATCATTATAAGTGAGATTATTTATTATTTATATTTTTAATCCCCTTATTAATAAATATATGTTTTTGCCATTTTTTTGGGATAAGAAAAATGGATGCTGCCCTGTTAATAATCTGAAGGGAGAATTCAATTAATAATTTACAATTATTAGTAGCATCACCAGATAGATCATAACAATTATCAATTAATTAATTACGCTTAATTGATGCAACAACAGTGTGGAGGTCCTGTCACTATGGGTCTGGTTGATCATGTGCCATGGCTGCTTGGTCACAGGGATATCCCTTTGGCTGAATCGTTAGCTTACACGACTCTCACCCGGGAGTTGTGAGATCAAATCCCACCTGGGCCCTCATTGTATACCTTGCCACAGTCTAACTTCATAAAGCAGTCCTTGTCATATATATATATATATATATATACACTACCGTTCAAAAGTTTGGGGTCACCCAAACAATTTTGTGTTTTCCATGAAAAGTCACACTTATTCACCACCATATGTTGTGAAATGAATAAAAAATAGAGTCAAAACATTGACAAGGTTAGAAATAATGATTTTTATTTGAAATAACATTGTTTTTACATCAAACTTTGCTTTCATCAAAGAATCCTCCATTTGCAGCAATTACAGCATTGCAGACCTTTGGCATTCCAGCTGTTAATTTGTTGAGGTAATCTGGAGAAATTGCACCCCACCCTTCTAGAAGCAGCTCCCACAATTCGGATTGGTTGGATGGGCACTTCTTGCGTACCATACGGTCAAGCTGCTCCCACAACAGCTCAACGGGGTTCAAATCTGGTGACTGCGCTGGCCACTCCATTAACGATAGAATACCAGCTGCCTGCTTCTTCTCTAAATAGTTCTTGCACAATTTCGAGGTGTGTTTTGGGTCATTGTCCTGTTGTAGGATGAAATTGGCTCCAATCAAGCGCTGTCCACTGGGTATGGCATGGCGTTGCAAAATGGAGTGATAGCCTTCCTTATTCAGAATCCCTTTTACCCTGTACAAATCTCCCACCTTACCAGCACCAAAGCAACCCCAGACCATCACATTACCTCCACCATGCTTAACAGATGGCGTCAGGCATTCTTCCAGCATCTTTTCAGTTGTTCTGCGTCTCACAAACGTTCTTCTTTGTGATCCAAACACCTCAAACTTGGATTCATCCGTCCACAGCACTTTTTTCCAGTCTTCCTCTGTCCAATGTCTGTGTTCTTTTGCCCATCTTAATCTTTTTCTTTTATTGGCCAGTCTCAGATATGGCTTTTTCTTTGCCACTCTGCCCTGAAGCCCAGAATCCCGCAGCCGCCTCTTCACTGTAGATGTTGACACTGGTGTTTTGCGGGTACTATTTAATGAAGATGCCAGTTGGGGACCTGTGAGGCGTCTGTTTCTCAAACTAGAGACTCTAATGTACTTATCTTCTTGCTCAGTTGTGCAACGCGGCCTCCCACTTCTTTTTCTACTCTGGTTAGAGCCTGTTTGTGCTGTCCTCTGAAGGGAGTAGTACACACCGTTGTAGGAAATCTTCAATTTCTTAGCAATTTCTCGCATGGAATAGCCTTAATTTCTAAGAACAAGAATAGACTGTCGAGTTTCAGATGAAAGTTCTCTTTTTCTGGCCATTTTGAGCGTTTAATTGACCCCACAAATGTGATGCTCCAGAAACTCAATCTGCTCAAAGGAAGGTCAGTTTTGTAGCTTCTGTACCGAGCTAAACTGTTTTCAGATGTGTGAACATGATTGCACAAGGGTTTTCTAATCATCAATTAGCCTTCTGAGCCAATGAGCAAACACATTGTACCATTAGAACACTGGAGTGATAGTTGCTGGAAATGGGCCTCTATACACCTATGTAGATATTGCACCAAAAACCAGACATTTGCAGCTAGAATAGTCATTTACCACATTAACAATGTATAGCGTGTGTTTCTTTAAAGTTAAGACTAGTTTAAAAGTTTATTTTCATTGAAAAGTACAGTGCTTTTCCTTCAAAAATAAGGACATTTCAATGTGACCCCAAACTTTTGAACGGTAGTGTATATATATATATATATATATATATATATATATATATATATATAAGTTTAGGGTTGTGATAGGGTGTGCTTTAACCACACCCTATCAGATTTGTTGCTGACCGGTTCATTGCTTAGCTCTGACAATGAGACAAATGACTTCATACATGGCTTGTACATTTTAAACTGCTAAGAGAAGGACACTTTGTTTCAACAGTCAAACAGGATGTGCCACCTGACAATCAGAAGATGGACAGCAAGAAGGAACACTTTGTGTAATGTGTGAGAAAGACAGTCACAGAATCTGTCACAAGTCAGCACCAGATTTGATGTTGATGAGATGTTTACAGACAATTGGTTCTTGTTTGTACTTTATCAAATCAGAACAACTAAGCATTATTTTATCTAAGAGCTGAGTATGATCAAACTTTTTAAGTGCATCAGCATAACTAATAATACAATTTTGTTTAACAGACTTAACATCTGCTGCAACATAATACACATATTATATCATTGAATAATGTTTTTTATATATAAAAGATATATGGATGTATGGCATACTTGCCAACCTTGAGACCTCAGAATTAGGAAGACTTTCAAAAGCGCGGAGGGGGGGATTAAAAAATAGAAAATTATATATTATATATATATATATATATATACAGACGTGGAAAAAAATTGTTGGTACCCTTCATTAAATAAAAGGAAAACTCATAATGGTCACAGAAATAACTTTAATCTGACAAAAGTAATAATAAATAAAAATTATATAAATGTTGACCAATGAAAGTCAGACATTGCTTTTCATCCATGCTTCAACGGAATTATTTAAAAAATAAATGCATGAAACAGGCCTGGACAAAAATGATGGTACCCACAACTTAATATTTGGTTGCACAACCTTTTGAGGCAATCACTGCAATCAAATGATTCCTGTAACTGTCAATGAGACTTCTGCACCTCTCAGCAGGTATTTTGGCCCACTCCTCATGAGCAAAGTGCCAGCAGACCTGAAACAGTACAGTGGGGGTTTGGAGAGCTACCAGTCGAGCTGTGGCGGAGGGATCCATAAACACCTCTGCTCCTTGCCCAGTTTGTGCCGCAAAGGTTCAAGTTTTGCATGCCGACACACTAACTATCAAGCTGAGTGGCTGTCCATCTGTCTGCAGTTAGTAAAAGTTTATAATATAAAAAGTGAGCGGTGTGGGACATGCTGTGGTGGTGCCCATACAGGGCCTGGGTGTCTGGGTGAGGAAGCTTTTCATGGGTCACTTCTCGGCGGAGAAAGCGGGGCCTTTTGCGGACACAACAGCTCTTTTAAGAACATAAAAACAAATCAATTAAATGTGGTTTACTAAACATAAGATCTCTCCCCTCAAAAACACTCTTAGTAAATGACTTAATTTGTGAAAATAATATTGATTTGTTTTGTCTTGCAGAGACATGGTTGCAGGAAGAGGACCATGTCACAATAAATGAGTCAACTCCCCCTAGCTACTTAAACTTTAGTGTCCCTCGAAGTACTGGTCGAGGAGGTGGAGTAGCAACTATCTTTCATTCCGATTTACTAATTAATCTCCAAAAAAATAATAGTTACAGTTCCTTTGAGCATCTAGTTTTTAGCTTTCCTCATACACATAACAAAGCAGTAAAGCCACTTTTGTTTGTGGTCTTATATCGTCCACCAGGACCTTATTCTCAATTTTTAGATCAGATTTCAGATTTTCTATCTGACTTAGTTTTAAACACTGATAAAGTCATTATAGTCGGAGACTTCAATATTCATGTTGATAATGAAAGTGATAGTCTAAATACAGCTTTTAACACTATCCTAGACTCAATAGGCTTTACTCAAAATGTGCAGGGACCAACACATTCTTGTCACCACACTTTAGATCTTGTGCTGTCTTATGGCATTGACTGTGAAGAAATAACAGTCTTTCCACATAACCCTATCCTGTCTGATCATTTCCTTATCACTTTTAAACTTACTCTAATGGATCATATCAAACCTGAAAGAAAACTTCATTATACCAGAACGTTATCAGACAACGCTGTAGCAAATTTTAAAGAAGCTCTTCCAACTTTAATTTCCTCAGTTTATAAATGCAGAACAGAAAACAGTGATTTAACTCGTGACCCCTCACAACTTGACATTTTAGTTCATAGCGTTAATTCCTCCCTGCGTCGGGCAATAGACAAAGTTGCCCCCTTGAAAAGGAAGGTGGCTAGCCATAGAAGATTAACTCCCTGGTTTAATTTAGAGCTACGTACCCTAAAGCAGAATGTTAGAAAACTAGAGAGAAAATGGCGCTCCACGCATTTACATGATTCCTTTTTAATATGGAAAAATAGTTTATTGCTATATAAAAAGAGCCTTCACACAGCTAGAACAGCATATTATTCATCTTTAATCGAGGAGAATAAAAATAATCCTAGGTTTCTTTTTAATACAGTTGCCAAACTCACACAGGATCATAGCTCTATCGAGCCAACCATTCCCCAAGCTCTAAGCAGTGACGACTTCATGCAATTCTTTATAAATAAAATAGACTCTATAAAGAATAAGATAATTGGGAACCTTCCCAATATGCTTGCTTCCTCCTTAGTTAATGAGGCAGCCTCAAAAATGGTGGAACCTAATATATGCTTAAACTGCTTTAATGCAGCCGAACTTTGTGATGTACTAAAATTATTAGCTTCATCTAAACCTTCAACTTGCGTTTTAGACCCAATCCCAACTAAACTCTTAAAAGAAGTTTTCCCTCTGATCGCTGCTCCAATTTTAAATATAATGAATCTATCCTTAGTCAATGGATATGTACCACAGGAGTTTAAGATTGCTGTAATTAAACCTCTACTTAAGAAACCCTCTCTTGATCAAAACGACTTAATTAACTATAGACCGATATCTAATCTTCCCTTCTTATCTAAAATTCTTGAGAAAATAGTTGCACACCAGATATGTGAGCATTTAAACAATAATGAGCTGTTTGAGACGTTTCAGTCAGGCTTTAGAGCTCATCATAGCACTGAAACAGCTCTGGTGAAGGTTACTAATGATATTCTCATAGCCTCAGACAATGGACTGGTGACCATTCTGGTCCTGTTAGATCTCAGTGCTGCCTTTGACACTGTTGATCACAATATTCTCATAGAAAGGCTTCAAAGTGTCGGTATAATAGGAACAGCACTAGGTTGGTTTAAATCTTATTTGTCTAACAGATTTCAGTTTGTTCAGGTAAACAATAGATCTTCCTCAACCTCAATAGTTACTTGCGGAGTACCACAGGGTTCAGTGCTTGGGCCGATTCTCTTTACTATATATATGCTTCCTATTGGTAAAATAATTAGGCAGCATGGGATAAAATTCCATAGTTACGCAGATGATACACAGCTATATCTATCCATAAATCCTGATGAATCCAATCAGTTAGGTAGACTACAGGCATGTCTGGAAGACATAAAAACTTGGATGACTCTAAACTTCTTGCTTCTAAATTCTGATAAAACAGAAGTTGTCGTCTTTGGACCAGAAGCTCTGAAAAAGAAACTACTTAGTCAGCCCCTTCACCTGGACGGCATTAAATTAGCCTCCAGTAATAAAGCAAAAAACCTCGGTGTCATTTTTGACCAAGATATGTCATTTAGAACTCACATTAAAGAAGTCTGTAGGATTTCCTTTTTTCACCTTAGGAATATTGCAAAAATTAGAACCATCCTGTCCAGGAATGATGCTGAAAAACTAGTCCATGCCTTTGTTACTTCAAGGCTGGATTACTGTAACTGTCTATTATCAGGTAGTCCACAGAATACAATTAAAAGTCTTCAGTTAGTTCAAAATGCTGCTGCTAGGATTCTGATGAATATTAAAAGAAGAGATCACATTTCCCCTGTTTTAGCTTCTCTTCACTGGCTCCCAGTAAAATCTAGAATAGAATTCAAGATCCTCCTTCTGACATATAAAGCCCTTAATAATCTAGCTCCATCATACATAAGAGACCTGATTGTTCCATATGTTCCTAACAGAGACCTTCGCTCTCAGACTGCAGGTTTACTGGTAGTTCCTAGGATTTCTAAAAGTAGAATGGGTGGCAGATCTTTCAGCTATCAGGCTCCCCTCCTATGGAACCGGCTCCCAGGGTTGGTTCGTGAAGCAGACAATTTGTCTATCTTTAAAACTAGGCTAAAAACTTTCCTCTTTGACAAAGCTTACAGTTAGAGATATGTTTATAGGTAGTTAGAGTCAGGTCAGACAGGTAGATAGGAAGAGACAGGTTAATGTTAGTAGTCAGGCAGAGTGTCAAAAGTTAGGAAGAGATAGGAAGAGGTAGAGTAGCTAGGTAGAGATAGATTAATGTAAGCCAGGTAAAGATCCGGAGCCGGTCGCGGCTTACCGCCGCGGAAGAAATGCGCCCCACAGGGGCCAGCCAGCGCCGGAGAGAGGTCCCTCAAGGGGATCCTCCCGCACAGTGCGGCCGCCCATTACCTGCCGGGTTGAATCCCCCGGGCAGACTGTGCGGACCCCACCCGTTTATCTCTTAAACGTTTCTCGCCCTCTTCAACTCTGTCCTCTCAGTTCTGTCTATTTTTCCTTAAGATAGTTGTCGACTATCGGTCTCGTGCCGGTATTTAGCCTTAGATGGAGTTTACCACCCACTTTGGGCTGCATTCTCAAACAACCCGACTCCGAGAAGACCCCGGCATGACGGGGGCCGTTACCGGCCCTACACCGTCCACGGGTCAGGAGGACTCAGACAGAGTGTTGGTAGCCAGGTCTCCTAGTAGCTAGGAGACAGGTTAATGTTAGTAGCTATGCTGCTTTAGGCTAGGCTGTTGGAGGACATTATTAGGGTCTGTTCCTACTTTCTCTCCTACTTCTCCCCAACTGCATGATGTGCTGTCAATTCAAGCACTAACCTGTTTTCTATTATAGTAGGTGCTCCGGATTAGCCCTGCTTGACGACCCTGACTAAGATGGCATTGCAGTGACGGAAAATTCTCCACGTCCTGCAACAAACTTCTGCATCAGTTCTATTGCTCTTTCTGTGTCTCTGTTATGTATTCTCCAAGCCACAGACGGTCGCGGCAGATAACCGCTTGTGCTGAGCCTGGTTCTGCCGGAGGTTTCTTCCTGTTAAAAGGGAGTTTTTCCTTCCCACTGTCGCTGCATGCTTGCTCAGTATGAGGGATTGCTGAGAATTCCACGACGCAATCTTCTGTGGTTCTGTAATTTCTACACTAAACATTGTATTGTAATAACTCTTTTTGTAAAGTGCCTTGAGATGACATCTGTTGTGAAATGGCGCTATATAAATAAACTGAATTGAATTGAATTGAATTGAATTGAACCTTTGGAGACTTTGGAGAAACCAACGTCCAACATTTTATCCAACATCAGCTGAGACTACCAAGCGACTCTGTTAAAAACATAATCTTTCATCGCGTCCATCGGCTTGGAGGTAAGAAATCTAACAACACCCACCCGAGACCTATTCTTGCTAAATTTAAACACTTTAAGCAGAAAAAACACGTCAAAGTACGTTGGAGAGAGCTGAGGGTACAAATTACAGTGTTAATGATCAATTTCTGAAAGAAATCTCTGACAGACGGTGCATATTATTTCCAATAAGAAAGAAATGTATCAATGAAGGCAACGGGGCTACAGTTACTGTTGAACTGAATGTTAAAAATCAGCTGTTCAGGGACCCTAAGATTACTCCTTGGCTTTATTAGTCATATTTACCAGAGTTTAGATGACGTTTTATCAGATAACTCTAGGTTAAGGAAAACACAGCGCAGCAAGTTTCCTTGGCGATAGGAAATGCCTAATGTTTATCTTAGCTCTACGAATTCGGTCAAATTTCTAACATGGAATGTTCATGGTTCTGATACCAGAGATAAAAGGATTAAGATTTTCAACCATCTTAAGCGATTTAAGGCAGATGTTGTCTTACTACAAGAGACACATAAATCAAGCTCAGCTGTAATGATTTAAAATCACCAGACTATCCTAATGTATTTTCTTAATGCTATAACTCTAGACGAGGATAATCACTATTAATAAATAAAAATACTAATTTTAAAGTAATACACACAGTTACAGATCCAGAGGGTAGATGTATATTATTAAAACTATTTATACATAACCAAAAGTTATGTATAGTTAGTGTATATAGCTTAAATGTTGACGACCCCTCATTCTTTCATACCTTTTTCTCGGTTTTGGCTAGTCACATGGTTTACTTACTTCTTCTCAGAGGTGACCTCAACTTTGGTTTTAACAAAGAAATAGATAGGCTCAGTACAAGGACTCAGCGCAGCTGGCAATCCATAGATATAGTTAAACAGTACATCAGAGATTATGGACTTTGCGATGTATGGTGATCTCTTCATCCCAACGACAGAAAATACACTTTTTTCTCAAATGTCCACCATTATTCTAGATTGGACTATTTTTTTGTCACCAGCTCATTGTTGACTGACATTTTGGACACTGAGATACATGCTATATTTAACAGCGATCAGGCTGCTGTTTCTTTAGATCTAGTAAATAGGAAAGTAACCCTTAAGGATAGAGAATTTATTAAATATATATTGAAAATGAATGGGCTTCATACTTTGAACTTAATGACCTCCCTGGTATGTCGCCATTCACTCTCTGAGAGGCAGGGAAAGCGGTGATTAGAGGTAAAAAACTTTCATTGTCATCAAATAAAAAGAGAACAGAAAATAAACATATTCAGGAATTAGAAGAAACTATCAAATCATTAGAAGCTTCCCTGGATGAGGAGAGTTTAATCAAAATACGTAGAGCAAAACTTGATTTAAATAAAATTGTTAATAAACTGACCCAGTTCTTAATTCAAAGACTTTGAATAGAAAACTTTGAACAATAATACATTAGGTAGCTTCTTAGCTAACCAGCTAAAAATAAATAAAGAAAAAACAACTATATCTGCAAGAAAGACCAAATTGGGAACATAGTATATGATCCTGAAAGTACAAACAATACTTTCAAAGAATTTTATGAGACTTCACACTCACTGGAGATAAACCCATCAAATAATTAAATCGAATAATTTATATATAAAATAACTCTTCCTAAACTATCAGACAATGAGGTGTGGCGCTGGTGGGTGAGGGCGCTGGGTTCGGTTGCTTGCCAGCCATCGGACGGCAGTAGCATGGGTGGTGGATGTCGGCCTGGTGGGTTGCCCGCCTGGGGCTTTGGTCTGCTCACAGGCACGGTGCTGGGTGGCCGGGGTATCCGAGTTTGTGGTGCGCTGGGTTCCTACCTCAGCACGAGGGCCCTTGGTGTGTAGGCGGTGCTGGGGACCTGTCTTGTTGGCAGGGAGGGATGCCATTATCTCAACCCAATTGTTTCCTCCCCATCCCTGGACTCCTCTGTCCACCTGCTTCTTCATTATACCATTCACATAGGGCCTTGGGGCGTGGGCACGTCACTGGGGTGCGGGGAGGAGTTTCCGTCTTCACGTCCTGGCGGTGGGGATTGGCCCGGGGTGGTGGTAGTGTGTGTCATCCATTGGCCGGCTGCAGGTCCCTCCTGCCTTGAGGTGGCGGCGGGGATCCCTGGACCAGTTCCTGCTGGGGGGCGGGGTGCCCCTGATCCCCGTGCCCTATGGGTCCTGGGCCGGGCCCCCCCTGGCGTGGCTAGTTACCGGCGGTTCCCATGGGCTTGTCCCTGCAACCTCCCGGGCCCCAGTATTGCGGCTGCTGGATGTTCCCCTGGTGCTTCCATCTGTTCCTCTCTTGGGGGGCGGTCAGCCCTGTGTTTGTCTGCATGTGGCTCATGCACTCTGGGGAGCTCTGGATGTATACATCTCCGACCTCCTTCATGTCTGCGTTGATTCCTGTAGGACACCAGCTATCAATCACTTGCATGGAGAAACCTTATTTATACCTGCATGCTCACACACACACAGGTGTGGGGACATTGGTGTGTACCGACATAATCTTGAGCTGGAACCAGAAGCTTAACAGCAACATTAGTGTTGTATTCATTAATCCATTTTTGTGTTTAGTGAATGTGTTGGGGTCTGAGCCATATATATATATAATATCAAAGGGCCCTAGAAATATGACGCCAGCATTCCAGGGACCAACGGGAGAGCTGTCCATCTCTCTCTCCCCTCCAAGCCGCTGAGCGCTGGACGACCTGTCACGCTGGTTGGCAGGAGCGCCAATCCATCAAACCCGCTGCTGTTCCATGCAGTGTAAGTGGACCATCTGCACAAAGTAGAAGGGAATAGCATGGCCTTGTTTAAATCTCTGAATCACGGAACTTCGTGTCCTCTCTGGTTCGATCCTCGGACTAAAAGGAGATCCCCCCTCTTCCAACTCGCTCTGGTGGGTCAAAGGTTTCCTCTGGAACTGCAAAGAAGAGATCCCCTTTTCCAACACGTGTTTTGACTTTTCCCCTTTTTGCAACGAAACCCTCCAGTCTTTGACTGGCCATCAAAGACTTGCCCTGCCATTTCCTTTTTTTCTCTCCCTTCTGTGTGGCTGACGAGCCGAGCGCTTCTTTTCTCCCCTTCGCATTTTTCTGTCGAAATCAAATTCGGTGAGCCGAACGGACACTTGAATTCTTATTCTCCCATGTTTCTAAACCAGAGTCTTTGTTAGCAGAAAGCTACCCCACTGATAAAAGCCACAAGGTCTTTCTTTGTTAAAGAAAAACCACACATTACCTTGATTAGAATTTTTGTAAAACTCAGATTGGTAGAGAATCGAATTACCTTCTGCTGACATGTTTCGGCGTTACACTTCCGCTGAAGGCGGAAGTGTAACGCGGAAGTGTAAAATTCTAATCAAGATGTCAACATGACACTCAGAAAGAACATACCGAAGACACACATTACCTTGCCTGGTCATAAAGAGTCATAAAACCCCCCTTCGGCAAGCTGTGCATTCACGTCCGTGCACCGCTTCCACACGTGCACGTGAGTAGCTGCGTACGGACGTCAGCAGGAATCGTCCCGTGACGTGCCTAAGAGACGTCACCACTGGTCGCCATCTTGTTACGTAGCGTTAGCCTTTAGCATACCTGTTAGCCTTAAAATTTTGTGCGTGTTAGTATTTTTTTTTGTCTTGGTGTGGTAAGTTAAATTGAATTAAATTGAATTAAATAGAGATAAGATCTTGTTTCTAGCCAATAGGCTAGTGGTGCCTCGATTAGATGATTTGAAGGAATATTTAAATTATTATTTTACTAATTATTAATTTAATATTCCCAACATAACCAGATAGACCATAACTTAAATTTATCAATTATTTTTAATTGATAAATCCCCTACAAATGTGTAGTTCTTAGTTCATATCACTGGTTCCGTTTTGTTAATGTTGTTATGCTCTATTGGTTGTTGTTTTTTGTTTCCCACTTCTCTGCTATCCAGCAGAGGTGGAGGACTGGGATGTTTTCTTGTGTTGTTTGTTTGCCTCCCTATCTTGTATCATCAGTTCACACTCCTACTTGTCCGTTTCTCTTCTTCATCTTCTTTCTTTCTTCTTTCTTGTTATCTCAATTTCGTGTCCATAACTTCTAGAAATTAAACCCACAGTAATCATTAATAAAGAATTCTCATACATACATATCAAGTGGACTACTATAGCAAAGCTGTAATGCTCTGCTTGAGAAAGTAAATCTGATGGGCTTAAACTTGGTACTCAAGTAGCAATCTGCCAGACAGGACACGTAAAAAAAAAGAAAACAAAGAAACGGTTTAAAATAGTGGTATATCAATTTGGATACTGATTATATGAAAATAGTACCGGGAGCATAAGTGGATGTTAGACCTGTATTTTAAAAAAATTCCCCATCAGGTTTTTATGTGGTGGGGACAAAACTGTGATCTATAGATAATTGCCAGGGAAATGTCCCTGGTTTAAAATAAGTTTATGTTTATAGCCTAGCTTTCTATAGCCTAGCTTTGCCACACATCGAAGAATGTGTGGCAAAGTGCAAACTGTTTACATTAGCAGGATTCAATCCACTGAAAACCGAATATCAACCCTACTGTTAACCACTCTGCCAAAGCAGCAAATAGTATATCAAAAACAACCAGGTAGATTTGACAACTGTGATAGTTTTATAAACTGAGGATACGGATTCGTAATCCGTGCGCACGGTTTAGTAAACGGGCCTACGGATTCTTGCCCCTCAAAAATTATTTCTGCAGCTGTCCCCTGCCGGGCTCCATACAATGGCTATCTGCTTAGCTATAGTTTTTTGACCGCTGAGTGTAGAAGTTGATTCCTTGGTGCAAAAAATTCTGTATTGTTTAAAAGTATCAATACTAAACCGGGCGGAAACACAATTTTAACATGTTCTGGTCCTTTTATCTCAGTAACTGTGGTATATACATGTGAGACTGTGTACATATATCATGCTAGTAGCTGATGCTTCCTGATGTGACCTGTGCACTGGTTCTGAGTGAGAGGTAAAAACGTTCCCTGAAGTAGCTTGCTTGCTAGCTCTTTTTTTGCTCACATTCTACACAAGAGCAACATAGTCAAACACACAAAAACGTGGGATATTTTGTGAATAAATATAACCAGGTTTAATTAGTGCTTAACAAGTAGATGGTACACTGACTGAACTTAGTTGTGTTTGTGATTTTTCATGTAAGACCACACATACATTGTTTAGGGGCTTGTGGATTTCAAAACAAAAATTGCATTGATTTCTCCTAATCCAATTTTTTTTAAAAGGCCAAAAACATCTGGATTTATCATTTATTTACACTGAAAACATTTTTTTGTTTTTTTTTTTAGAATTTAGGAAGGGTGATTACTTTGAGCTACCCTGTGAATAATTAGACCAAAATCTTTAATCAATTGAAAGCCCTGTTAAAAATAAAAAAGAAATCAGGGTTTTTTTGGACGAAGTTAGCATGTTTTCCATTGTTTAAGCAACATTTCGAGCATCGTTTAAGCACAGGCAACATTTAAAATACTGGTTTGGTTATTAGATAAAACCTAAATGACTGTGATAATGTGTTTTAAAATGTTTCAGTGATATTCGGCTGCTGTGTGCTGGGGTCAACCCCTCTTCTATTCAGGACAACTGAACTCTTTAGCAATGACTAAACCGCTAGGTTAACAGTCCACTACAGTCTCACTCACTTGTATTATACATAGATTATTCCGTCAGCTGGCTAAGATAAGATGCACGGTGGCGCAGCAAGAAGGTTGTGGGTTCGTATCCCAGCCCAGGGCCTTTCTGCATGGAGTTTGCCTGTTCTTCCCGTGCATGCGTGGGTTCCCTCCGGGTAGTCCAAAAACATGACTGTCAGGTTAATTGATCATTCTAAATATGCCTTAGGTGTGGGTGTGTGCGTGCATGGTTGTTTGTCCTGTCTGTCTCTATGTGTGGCCCTGTGATGGACTGGCAGCCTGTCCAGGGTGTACCCTGCCTCTCGCCCGTTGACAGCTGGAGATAGGCACCAGCCCCCCCGCGACCCCTTGAGGAACAAGCGGTTCAGAAAATACATGGATGGATGAATCTCATTAGCCGTGTTTGAGACCCCTTTTGTATCAAAATACTGGAATTTGTTTGTTCACTTCATGACCAATCCATGAATAGAAGTAAGTTCTCAAGATGAATTCTTATCCAGATAACAAACATTTATAGATCCATCCATCCATCCATTTTCTTAACCGCTTAATCCTTAATGGGTCGCGGGGGTGCTGGTGCCTATCTCCAGCTGTCAACGGGCGAGAGGCAGGGTACACCCTGGACAGGTTGCCAGTCCATCACAGGGCAGGACAAACAGGACAAACAACCATGCACACACTCACACCTAAGGACAATTTACAGTGATCAATTAACCTGACAGTCATGTTTTTGGAATGTGGGAGGAAGCCGGAGTACCCGGAGAGAACCCACCCATGCACGGGGAGAACAGGCAAACTCCATGCAGAAAGACCCTGGGCCCGGATACGAACCCACAACCTTCTTGCTGCAAGCCAACAGTGCTAACCACTGCGCCACCGTGCAGTTTATAGATCCAAAGAATGTTAATTTTCCTTTTTATTGGTTTACACATAAATCAATGGTGCTAAATTAGAAGACCCCTAAAATAAGGATATAATTTAAGTAACTGTCTGTTACAGTTGTGTATTAATAAGGAATGTATCTTTTGGATTCCTTAGGTGTTGAATTTGCTATGTAAATAAAAAATTTTCGCAACTCAACAGCCAGCAACCCCATGCTATAGGCCCAGTTCTACCTTCCACCGAACTTCCAAATTGATCCTGGTAAATGGTAGTGTTTTACCTGGAGATAATTCTGGGGAAGGCACGGGGGTTTCAGAGTTCAAGCAACCAGGGCCACCTTTGATCAGAAAAACAGAAACTCTTGTGATTTAAATGTTATCAAGTATTTATCTTAATAGTATTTCTTAATGCCCCCTTTACCAAGCTTGTATTTGTTTTTATAAAATATTAGATCCGAATTAAACAAGCGTAATTATTTAATCTCGTTTTTTTGAGGTAGCTCCTGATTGTTTTCAAGAGGTCCAACCTTAAATCGCTCCTCCAAGCTGTTTTTTTCTTTTCTATCTATTTGTTCATTCACCATTGATCTTAAGAGTGAATGCCCCATGCCGAACATTAGTATAGTTAAAAGGATTCATAAACTGATGTTTAGCTTCTCATCAAGTTATTTTTATTCAGAGATTTATCAAAAAACCAAGAGTCTTGAACAGAATCCGCTCGTTGCTAGCTCTCCCAGGTTTTCACCGTAGCCTACAGCCTGGTGCTAACGATAGCCCTTTTCGGCCAACGTCGCTTAAAACAGTTAAACTCTCAACAAAATATCAACATACCCTTCGGTAAATAGAGAACTCCACACCTCAATTTCAATTCTTATCAGCGTAATTCACACCGCTTTTGCCAGATTTTAATTTGGCACAAAATTAGACGTATCCGTAACAAATTCAGCACGGACTGAAACGCGTACCCAACATCAGTTCCGCATTTGGATAGCATTAGATTTGCATTTGCATTATATTCTATTATGACAGTCCCAGACAAAACAAATGATAAAGACAGAACACAAAGCATTAACTTTTAGATTGTATTAAATTATTTTACCGCTGAGGTTTAGACCAATCTGCCACAAATCCCGAAGTCTGGCTTGAGTGATTTCCCGGTACCGGCTCCGGAAAACAACTCCGCAGACTCGGACAGACGGCACAAACCCCCTATAACCATTTATTTATTTATTAAGGCATATACTTAAAGCCTGTTTATTTCACCCATGCTTTCAAGCTCAAAATTATGAAAACCTTGCTCCGAGCACCGACATTCTCCCCACCGAGCTGGGTCAAAAATGTAAACACCCCCGTTCTCCCCACGGGATAAAAACTTCCACTTTGATGGCCTGTTCTAAAATGTTTATATCTATATATTCTAGAGTGTTTAATTTCACTTATCCATTTATATATTCTTAGATAATAGTTTATACTCGAGTTTTTACTAATGATAGTCCTGTTTTAACACGAACCCAAAAGTTCAGCTCACCTCTCAACTTCCTGCTTTCACATAAAGTTGAAATCTCACACACACACACACACACACACACACATACCCAGCGCTGAGATCTCTCTCACACACACTTTCTCCGCTCTTTTTCTTTCCTTTCTGTGATTCTATTCCCCCACACATTCTCACAATCACTCGTCAACTATATTTTCTGCAGTTAAATCTCTTTATCTTTGTCATCCACTTCACGTGATCTGGGAATCCTTATCTTCCCACCAGATCAATTTCTCATCTATATATATATTTTAACACTTCTATTATAGGCCGCTCTCATTCACACTGTATGACAATCTACCACTCCAAAAAATAACTCGTGTCAGACCTACGCAGACTTGCGCAGAAATCCGTTCCCAACAGGAAGGTCGCACACAACCTTTTTCTGCGAATCTTTTCGTTTCTCCCTGCGCCTTTCAGTCAAGGATGCCTCCTCAGACTTAGGATCGCCCACATCCGGAGCTCTGCGTCCGCTCTTACTCCGCTTCCAATCAAACAATCAACAAATCAACCTTAAATGGACAACTTCAAATCAATCAATAGGGCCTACTCACACGCTATCTCTCTGTCCCGGAGAAACATCCCTCTTCAAGCCGCGCATTCTCCACCATTTGTCGGGGTTGAAAACTTTTACTCTTTACTACTTTTGCTGGATAAACTCCTTCGTCACTCAGAAACTGTTATCTGTATGTTTTAGAGGACCCGACGCTCCTCAGCGGAACCTTCTCAGAATAAAACTCAGAGACAGAGAGAAACAACACAATCACACAACAGAATTCTGTTTCATTGCGCACCTGAATTCAGATGGAGCCAGACCAAAGTCTGACTGACTACCAAACCGAACAGGAGGTTTTTATTTGCAAGACAACGGCACAGAATCACAGAGAACACACCCAGTTTTTTCACAGTTACAACTCAGTCATGGCATGCATTACCCTCTATTCTGCGGTTGTGCTGTTCCGCTCATTAATTCATCTCCCTATCTTCTAAGTGGGACTCACGCTCATGAAATTGTCGGTCTTGTCTCCACTTTTATGGCTACCTGATGCATTTTAACTGTGTGTTTTAACCATGTTCTGTTGAAACACTGTTTCAGAATACAGCCACTAGTGAGACAGTTTCCCACAGGCTTCAACAAATACAATTTTCCTGTCAAATAGAAGCAACCATTAACTCTCAGAGTTTATTTGCTCCTTTATTGTGTAATTTGGGTTGCCTTTACAGTCTTACTTCGTAGATGTCCCAAAAGGAGATCAGCGCTTGTTCAGATCTGCTCCGGTCCCAACATTCATACCATGTGTATTTATCTCTTTGTATTCTTTCTTCCCTTCTCTTTTATTTCAAAATAGAATTTTGGAGATCCTACCTCCAGGGCCTCAAACCCAGCTCTATAACCTAGTTATAGTATTTTTCTCGTCAGAAAAATATTAGGACACCACTCCAAGATACAACCGTTCCTCAAAGCCTTTTTCTAAACTTCTCAACAGAATTCTGGGAATTTAACCCAGGGCCTCTAACCCGGAATTTAGGGATCTTTCACCCAGGGCCTCCAACCCACAACACTTATTCTTAATAACAACTCAACAGAATTTTGAGAATTTAACCCAGGGCCTCTAACCCGGAATTTAGGGATCTTTCACCCAGGGCCTCCAACCCACAACACTTATTCTTAATAACAACTCAACAGAATTTTGGGAATTTAACCCAGGGCCTCTAACCCGGAATTTAGGGATCTTTCACCCAGGGCCTCCAACCCACAACACTTATTCTTAATAACAACTCATTTTCCACTACTTTCAAATTTTAAAAACCTCAGTTACTAGGAGTCAACACACAAGCAGATTTTGGACAAAGCCAATTAGCAGAAGAAAAGGTCTGCTTACCCTAGATTGATGTGCCCATCTTGTGTCAGTCTCCTTTCACCTTGGTCAGGTCCAAATCACTTCCAAAAAATCCTTTTTTTGACAAAAATCCCGGACGAACCCCCCAAATTGTTGTGGTATAAATCAACCACCCCAGATTCAGGATTATTGGAAATATGGCTCGTAGAGAAAAAGAGTTGTTCACAGAAGACACTCAGAGACTCAGCTTCAATTCACCTTTGCAAAGCGGAGAACACCACAGCTCTCACAGACTGTCTTCAGCAGCTGTCAGTATGTGTTCTGGTGCTCTCTCCGCAACAGGCTTGTTTTATTGAAAAACACACAGCAGTACGACCCTCCTACTTACGTACAAACAAAGAGCCCTACAGTTTCAAAGTTCAGTACTTTTCCACTAACAGTTTTACAACTCAGTGACTTGTCGTTCCACATATACATGAATGGTCAGCAGATGAACCATAGTTTTCCCATACCTTTTGCTTCCCCGAGACCTTGAATAGTTCATGTGTGAGTTATGTTTCTCATTATCCCAGCACAGCGTTCGTAACTCCCTTTTCACTCCTTGTTTCTGCTTAGACTCAGCTTTGTTCTCCTAGATAACCACCTGCCATAGACACTGAGTTTTCCCACGATCACAGATTCACATAATTGTAATTGTATATGACCCTTACATATGTATATGTTCTTACTACTTCACTACACACAAAAATGTTTACCCAAATATATGTAAAGCATATAAAAGTATTAATATTCTTCACTATCTATCTATCTATCTATCTGTCTGTCTGTCTGTCTGTCTGTCTGTATGTATGTATGTATGTCTGTCTGTCTGTCTGTATGTATGTATGTATAAGGGACCAATGCCCCTGTGGAAGTGTAAAAGTTGATTTTGCACTTAATCTTTAGCTGTACCAAAATAGTATCACAGTTTTCCTCTCTGCAACCTGCATATTGCCCTGTTTTGTTTTTGTTCTTGTTGTGCTGTTTTTGATTCATTATTTTATTCATTTCTTCCCATAAAATAACTCTCGTCCCACCATGGCCTTGCTGGTAAATTTGGTTTAAAAATACGACACTACAGTACTTTGTAGATCCACCCAGTCTGTATTCTCTCACAAGAATGACTGACTGACACCTGCTGACATGCCTTATTTGATCCAGAGGTAAATTAGGTGGTGTTGTTACTTACACTATTAAAGTTTTTACATGCTGATGGCAGTGGGAAGGAAGGATCTCCTGTAGCACTGTTTGTTATGTCAATATGTGAAATATGTCAATAGTTTTTTATTCATAGTTTTCAGATATTTCTGACATGTGGTAGTAGGTAAATCTTGGTTCCAGAAAGATTGGGCACCCCTGCTTTTGATTATTGATGAGAGGAATATTCCAGCATAATAAAAATGAATCTAGTTTAATTTAGATAACTGAAAAGAGGATTTTAATATTTCATTATCCCCCGGATTTCCCTATACCTTTTTCATGTCCACTTTTTCATATTGGAGATCAGATAATGTTCAGTTAGAAACTGGTCAAGGTGAGACAAGGAGAGACATTTCTGCAAAGTTTTTTTTAAAGTTTAATAGGTCAAGTTTAGTATCATGACAGTATGGCTTACAGGCTAATAAAAAACCCAAATTCAAAATCCCAATCCCAGAAAATTTGAATTTTGTGAAAAGGTTAAATATTTTAGGCTAAAAGAGTCACTCTCTAATCGGCTAATTAATCCTCGTTACCTCTATAAAAGATGCATGTAGACACTTTCAAACAGTCAGACTCCAATCTCTAACATGGACAAGACCAGAGAGCTGTCACCAGGGACAAGATTCTAGACCAATTATGAGCCAATCTACAATAGCCATGAAACTTGGTGAAAAGAGATTAGTTATTGGAGAAAGTATTTAATGAATGCAGGGTCACTGAAAAATTACCCTGACTTGGGGCTCTATACAATATATCACTTCGTGGGGTATGTATTATCTTGAGAACAGTCAGAAAACACCCCAAAACCAGACCATCTGGATAAGACCCAGCAGAGGATTGGGAGAATGTCATCTGGTCAGATGAGACTTAAATAGAATTCTTTGGTATAATTGGCACTCACCAAAAGACCATATTAGATACATTTTCCTTTCAATATAAAGCATGTAGTGCCCAAATCCTGCATTAACCTATAATTACAGCAACTATAGAGCACCGCTCTGATTAAATGATCTCTGGCTGTTGTTGAGCTGATCAATCACAAGCGTATGCTCTCCGTTGACGGATAGTTGAAATTTGTACTCTACTCTGTCCGTCCTTGCATAGGTGATGGAGAGCCCTTGCGTCAACCGATAATGGCATTGCGTCAATCTGTTTCAACGTAAATGGAGAAGTATAAACTAGGCTTTAACGAGAGAGGCTCATGTGTGTCAACACTACATTAAAGGCAGCCCTTGTCACTAGATGCTAGATAAGTGAGAATGGAAGGAAAAGAAAGAGCTACTTTCTTCGCCAGTCTGAGAAAGACCTATTAATGCAGCCTATGTTATTAGGTAATGTACCTTACGGATGAAATAAGCCTAGTTTATGCTTCTCCGTTTTGATGGAGACGGATTGACGCAACGGCATTATCCGTTGACGCAAGGGCTCTCTGTCACCGACGCAAGGACGCGCGGAGTAGAGCCAAATTTTTTAACTATCAGTCTCCGTCAAGGGAGAGCCTATGCCTGTGATTGTTCAGTTCAGTAACAGCCAGAGATCGCTTCACCTGAATGGTGCTCTATAGTCGCTGTAATCAGTAGTTAATGCAGTTTTTGGCCACTACATACTTTGTATTTAAAGGATAATTTATCTTATCTGTTCTTTAACAATTTTGAACACAAGGTGGTGTAGGAAAACCATAAAAAAGGCAGCTGTTTTTGTTTCCATGTGCTTTTAGAGTATTGTATGAAATTCACTTCTAGTAAAAAGCTTTACAACTTAATCAAAACTTACTTTCTCTCGTCCATTGCTCCTTGAGGAAGAAATGCGTTCACAAGCCTAGAAAAAACTGAAATGATGCTGTGATAATAGGCAGAGACGCCATGAAAACTTAGCACCTCCTGCTGTCCTGGCCAAAAAACACTGAAAAAACAATGGAGAGTGGAGAGGAAAAAAACGGAGAACCATAAACGAAAAACGTCTCCATCAATACGTCTGTGTCTGAGTGCAAATTTGCGGTCGGAGAAGCATAAACTAGGGTTTAGAGTGTGACACAGGAGTGCTGAGAAGCGCTTCTAAATGTAAACTTCTAAATTCTGTAAATAAATCATATTACTGTGGCTCAGTAGGTTGAGTAGTTGTCTTGCAATCAGAGGGTCGTAGGTTCATTTCCAGCTTCCTCCGTTCACATGTCATTGTTCACCTGGGCAAGGCACTGAACCCCAAATAGCCTTCCGATAATTGTATCAGTGTATGAATGTGTGCGCGTTTGTAAGTATGAATGGGTGAATGTGGCTCCAGTGTAAAGCGCTTTGAGTGGTCAACATGACTAGAAAAGTGCTGTATAAATTCAGTCCATTTACCATTACCTACATTGGGTAGGTAAGATAGTCTGGAGTCTGTTGTGAATTATTAAAATGAGAATATAATACACTAGCTAATGTTTTAGAACATGATTCACGAAAACATGTAAAAATATTTAACAACTAAATAAGAACAGTTTCCAGTCTTTAAAATGTATACATATATAATATAATGTTATATCAAGATAGTGTTTTAATATACATGTGTATTTTGTTTCTAAGGTACTATAAAGCTTTTTAACACATTTAGACAGGACAGCATGATTTTGTGGTTTACAAAGTGAATTATTTGTAGCTAATTATTAACTATGCTTGGTGTCAGGAGTGACATGTGGAACAAAAAAGTTTCTGGTAACAAGTAAATATTAAATACACCAATGTTCTTGAAAATGCTAATAGCAACACCTAATTACTGTATTAGAGCATATTAGAAGATAAGACCTATTTCACTTGCATGATTTAACCAACAAAAAGAAAACTGCAGCTGCTGCAAGCACTGTAATAACTTTATATTGGAGGGTGAACAGCAGCGGAATACCTGCAGGGTGACATAACATGCATCGTCCATGACTTGTCGGCTATTACTGAGCTCCTTCCAGCTGACTGTACTTACCTGAACGCCCCGAGACCCGCAGGCTGGGGTGGGGGGTTATTGACTATATTCAGAGCATCCATTTCCTGCAAACACGTTACCGGACTTTGAGGGTTCCCCTCCTCTGAACTCTCCGCGTTTGAACTTGGGCACTCGCCCTCAATATTGTGTGCGGTAGTGTACCGCCCCCCGTCGCCGAATAAGGATTTTATTTCTCAGTTTTCTGACTTTTTAGCTGAAATATGACAAAGTTCTCCTTTTGGGGGATTTTAATATTCATGTGTGTTGTCCGGGCAAGCCTTTTGTGTCTGAGTTTCTTAACTTATTGGACTCTTTTGGCCTAACTCAGCATGTTGACGCTCCTACGTATGGATAAACTCACCCCCTGGACGTTGTGTTATCCCACGATGTGGATATTGATGAACTATCTGTGGACAATGTTGCCTGTCTATCTGACCATCAGCCGGTTCTCTTTGCCACTGCTCTGTCTCATCCTGGCCTGTTTAAGCACGAGTTGCTGTGTTACTCTCGTTTTATTGGGGCATCTACGGCTGCGTCCTTCTCCTCTTGTTTTATTAATCTTTCCTTCTCTCCCATGAACTCGAATGACCCTGATGTGCTCCTGCACTCCTTTGAGTCTCTCTGCCTCTCGGCCTTGGAACAAGATGCACCACTGATGGTGCGGTGCTCTGTTAATAGAACTGATCCCTGGCTAAATCCTGCTACTCGTTCGGCCAGACGGGTGTGTAGGTGTTTTGAGCGGAGATGAGGAAGGACAGGGACCCTGCCTCTTTAACCCTACTAAAAGAGTCTTGGAGACATTTCCAGCGGGTGGTGAAAACGGCTCGAAATAATTATTTCTCTGACATTATCAGCAGTCATCCTGGCAACCAGCGAGTATTATTTTCGGTAATTAACTATTTTCTTTCCAGTGAACCTGCTCTTGCTAATGTCTCTGATGACCTCTGCTCAAGGTTTCTGAAATTCTTTTGTTCCAAGATTGATAATATCAGAGCCTCGATTACACCCTCGCTGGATGGTTCTCCTGGTTGTGTTTCTCCTCAGTTTCCTTTTGATAATTTTGAGCCTGTCTCTCTCCCAGTGCTCACTGACTTAGTGGCAGGGCTGAACCCCTCTGGGTCCCCAATGATGTCATGCCCCCACGTTTTATGAAAGACCTGTTCCCGGTGGTCGGTTGTCCCGTCCAAAATATTATTAATGCAAGCTTGAGTTCTGGAGCTGTTCCTCGGACTTTTAAACAAGCAGTAGTCCAGCCGATCTTAAAGAAAGCCGGCTTGGACTCTACCTCCCTGGCAAACTTCCGACATGTTTCTAAACTCCCGTTTTTATCCAAGCTTCTTGAGAAAGCCGTTTTTACCGAGCTGTCTGACTACCTACAGACTTTTAATATTTTAGATTCTTTTGCAATCTGGGTTCCAGGCTGGTCACATCAGTGAGTCCGCCCTCCTCAAAGTTTTTAATGATGTTCTGCGGTCTACAGATTCCAAGTCGTATGTCCTGATGGACCTTACAGCGGCCTTTGACACCGTGGACCATCCCACACTTCTGTCCCGACTGAACCAGGTTGTGGGTATTCAGGGAACTGCCCTCAACTGGTTCAGATCCTATCTTAGTGATAGAAGTTTTTGTGTAAAGCTGGGGGACTGTGCATCTGAGGCCTCCCCTCTGCCCTGTGGGGTCCCCCAGGGCTCTTTTTTCGGACCTTTGCTTTTTAATCTTTACATCCTTCCTTCTGCAGCTATTTTTAGGCAATATGGTATTTTTTATCATTTGTACGCTGACGACTGCCAATTTTATGTTTCTTTTAAACTGTGATTCATGCATTTATGACTTCTCGCCTGGATTACGCTAATTCTCTTTTTTATGGGTCCACTTCTGCTGCGATTGCGCGCCTAAAGCTAGTGCAAAATGCGGCTGCTCGCCTTTTGACTGGCAATAGACGTAGGGAGCATATTACCCCCGTTTTGGCCCGGCTCCACTGGCTCTCGGGGCGTTACCGTATTCGTTTTAAAATTTTACTTTTCGTTTTTAAGTCACTTTACTTGTAAACCCCCCCGTATTTGTCTCAGCTGGTTCAGACATATCTACCAGGCCGGTCTCTTCGCTCAGCAGAGCACCGCCTTCTACAGGTCCCAGGGGTTCGAACGAGTATGCAAGGGGAACGTTCATTCTCGATCTTTGCACCTCGCCTTTGGAACCAATTCCCCATGGCAGTGAGGTTGCCCCCCTCCCTTTCTGTTTTTAAATCCCGCCTGAAGGCTGATTTTTATTCTCTGGCTTTTAATGTGGCTTAGTTTTGCATTATTTTAATTTCTTTCTCTATTTTTGCTTGGTTGTGGTTTCTATTGTTGTTCTTCTGTAAAGCACTGTGGTCGGCCTCGGCTGTGTATAAACGTGCTATATAAATAAAGTGGTATGGTATGGTATTTATGAATTGTTTGCACCTATTAAACCTGGAGCAAGATGCACCAAATCAATTTAGCACGTTTCCCCAATCTTTCATCTGAATATGCAATCTGGCTGTTTCTGTAAAAAGACGCCTAATATATTGGGAGGAAAACATGCAAATAAGTAGGCGTTCCAGGCGCAGTGTGATTTACTAAACATAACAATGTTTGGGCCAGCTAATTTAGCATCTATTTTTAGCACTTCTAAGAGGCATGTCTTGGTTTTGTGCGACCACATTCAACATATGTTTATTATTGACAAACGGAAAATGTCTTACACACACAACATGACATATTAGTAGTTAACACGCTAATGGCCATGAACCTGATAGTTATGTAAATATTTTTTTCCCCCAAAGACGCATCATAACTCACTCTGTTCTCAGCATGTCTCCAACTGTTAAAGACATGCTGAGCGCACAGAGTAATGATCCTTGTAGATCCTCATTATTTTTTTCCGTAGTGGTTAGCCTGAATTGGTTCCAATTAATAAAATATTGTAACCATTTACAATACCACAAATTTAATTGTCATTATATATGACATTTTAAAAACAGAATTCAGACATTTCAGATTGTATATGTCCAAGATTACTTCTTTTTTTCCGCCTGCAAACATGATAGATTGTTGTGCACTTAAACAACATTAGGAGAATATGGACATGTTACGTACCTTGTTCTGGACATGCTGGACATCTGACTCTGGATTTGGATGGAGCTCAGAGCAACCAATCCCCACCAATCCCATGTGTGTCCCTGAACATGGCACTGGCTGGCTGGAAGTAGATTCCTGAAGAGTGAAGATGAAGGCCGAACTCAGACTATGAAGTAAGCTTTGAATACTCTCTATCAGTGGACGACCTGGAAGGGGATACTGTAGTCGTCTCTGTGGGTTTCATGTGCTCGCAAATCGACGTAATGTCAGATCTTTTCTGGATCTTTTTGATTATTCAAGTGAGTCTGGTTCAAATTCAAACTCAGCAGGTTCCAAAAGTAAAATAAAAGTAAAATGAGAACCCACTAAGTCCAAATTCCTTTGTAAGCCCAAATGACCCATTGATCGTTGAGTTGATGAAGTACATCAGCCCAGAATGTAACACAAGTTGGTAAGTGTACTCACTTCCCACCTGTCTCCTCCTAACGACAAGTTTTTTACGGAGCTCCAATTTTTTAACTTCCCTCAAGAAAAGAGGCAGGTCCGGAAGCTGCTCTCTTAACAATGGTGGTGGTGATTCCCCACTCTCAAGCTGTGCAATGACGTGCTGGATAACATGGTCCGCTCGCTGCGATAATGCAGTTTCATTGGGTGAGACCTGAGGGAGCACAGAAGAGGCAAACAAAGTATCATCCACAAACCTGCCAGAAATACTGTCAGCATGTATCGATAGGGACAGCACCAGGGCTTGGCTGGACTCTGGAAGATCTCGAATGTGCAGCAGATGGTGATAAGACAGAGCTCTGACAGTTTGATGGTCATGAAAGACACTCTAGTTTCAAATGTTGCTGAGTAGATTTTTGCATTCGTTCACGTTCTTTTCTAGATTTGTGATCATCAAATGGTTCATCATGGGGTTTGCATGACAAACCATTAGCATCTGTATTTTGCTTGCCGGCTCTGTGGAGGATTTTAAAATTAATGGCAGACAAGGCAGACAGCCATCAATAACTAGTGGCGTCGAGCTTGGCAGTTGTCAGCGCGTATGTCAGTGGATTGCTGTCTTTGATGACGGTAAGTTCTGCTCCGTTCAGGTAATCAGTAAATTTATCTGTGACTGCCCATTTAAGAGCCAGTAACTCTGATTTGTGGGCATGGTACTTGGCTTCACTTTTGGAGAGACCTCGACTGGCATAGGCAACAACTCTATTTACTCCATTTTGTTCCTGGTAGAGTATAGCACCAAGGCTGGTGGAGCTGGCGTCGGCGTGAAAAATGTATGGCTTTTCAGGGTCAGCAAATGCCAGAACAGAAGTGGAGGTAAGTTTAGCAATTATCATCTCAAAGGCCTCCTTACATTCTGATGACTATTATCCTCCAAATGGTTCTTTTGGATTCAGATAAGTGTTGGACTTTAATTTTGGTTTGAGTTCTTTCTGAGATGGAGGATTACCAGAAGTAAAATTGTTTAGTGGCTTTACAATGCCTGAATAACTATGAACAAACCTTCGATAGTACCTAGTGAATCCAAGGAAAAATCTTAACTCTTTAAGATTCTGGGGTACTGGTAATGAGGTGAGGGCTTTTATCTTATCTGGGTCCATCTCGATGCCATTGTGAGAAACCACATGTCCAAGATACTTGACTGAGGTTTGGAAGAACATACCTTTATCAACTGATAATTTTAATCCAAACTCTTTGAGTCAATCTAAAACTTCCATCAATTACTTTTCATGCTCCTCGAGAGTGGGTGCGAAAGTTATGAGGTCATCAATAAAGACCAGAACTTCACTCAAATCTAACTCCCCCATAGAAAATCATTTGGATCCTGTTAGAGCAGAAAAAGTGTCCTCCAGTTTAGGAATTGGGTACGCATCCTGAAGATTTAATTTCCGGTAATCAATGCACAAGCGCACACATCCATTGTTCTTGCACAAGACAATTGGAGATGCGAATGGTGATTCAGAGTCATGAATGACTTCAGAGTGCACCAGCTCCTCTAAATGTTTCCTCACTGCATCAACATCCTGGGAGTGAATTGGCCTGTGCCTCTGTTTGAACGGGCTCGGATCAGACAGCTTTATTTGGTGTTTCACTTTATCCGTTTGGCCAAAATCCATGCCTAGTGAACACCTCAGGAATGCTGCTGAGTTGGTCTATTATGCATTGTTTCCATTGGGGTGATAATGGAGAGTCTCTGAAGTTGTACGGCAGTTGAGGTGGTGCATTTGCAAGTTTAACTCGATGGATGCTTTGTTCTTTTGAGTAAATGCGTTTAAAAGAACTCACTTCTGCAATGACTGTTCTTGCTGGGATGGTGATGGCGTTGTTGGTCTCATTGGTTATTATCACTGGCAGATGGCAGGGCTGACATGCAGGCAGATCATTAAGACAAGAATTTACATTGAAACCAACAGAAAAAATGTTGGAGACAGAATGATCTATCACTACTGCCTTTTCACCTTGCAGCACATGTGTAGCTAACAATGCCTTGAATACTGTTCACCTTGGACCAATTGGGGACCGGTGCAGAGGATAAAAAGAGGCTTCCCTGAAGAACAAGGGAGGATTCACCATTCTGCTGCTGATTGACTGATTGATTCACCTGCTACTGCTTGACTTACCCGGGCTTTCCACTGGACGTCTCAGCAGCATGTTACAGGAGCAGCATGTTTTACTCGCGTATTCTGCTGCTTGGCCCTTTCCACGGGGGGCCTCAGCAGCACGTAGAAGCAGGGAAGCAGCTGTCACGGAGAGAGCCTGAAATCATGCGAGATCAGCAAAATCACGCATGGTTTCGTCAGTAAACGCAACAACAAGCAGGAAAAAGACTACAACATGGCTCCAAAAGGTCTGTGTTTTATGTTCTGTCCGTTTTACATTCGCCAATAAGTTTATGTAATGTCAGGGAATATACAAAACCCATTGAAGTGCAAAATAATATTGTTAGTGGCGATCCAAGGTAGTGTAGACCCTCCCGCGACCTACTGACTTCTCACGGGGCCGCACAGGTAGTAAAGTAAAGCTACCGGAAAGAAGCACCTTTGTTTTATTTTGAAAATTTCCGGATGCGGACCTGTCTGATTTCCAATCTTCCCCTATCCAAATGTCGAAATTTACATGTTTCACAGGCGTAGCGCGTAGAAAATAGGACTGCCGCGTATATTTAGAAAAGTGCTGCGACATGACACTCCTGTGACGGGGCAAACTCGTGTTGCTTTCGCCTTCAGTGGAAAGGATTATATTGATTACCCTGGTGGCTAACAGACGCGTATGACATGCTGCTGCTGTAACATGCTGCTGATGCGTCCGGTGGAAAGGAGGGGTAATTCTCTCACCTTTGTTCTGGAGCTGCCATTGTTTGGAGGTTAGGTGGAGGGAGACTGTGGACAAGGTAAGCTGGGGGATCCCTGTACACCTCATCACAGGGGAAATTCTGTTAAAAACACTTGGTAAGCAGGTGGTCACCACCCTTGTAATGTTTTTGGAACCATCTATTTTGTAGTACAGTTTAGCCAAGGCTTTTAGTTGGTTTCTTTGTTTAGATAGAAGGGTATATAGGGTCTGTTTTGTTTTATTACTTTCAATCCTTTGGCACCACCTAACTGTCCCTGTCTCCGACCCTCCACAGTTTTACCAGCAGCCTGCAAATAAACAAAATGGCAATAAAAGCTGTGATAAACTGCCTCTTGAGTGTTGAGTGTCTTTCCTATGGTTGTCCTGTTGCTGCCTTGCTTCTTCCCTCTTCTTTCACTTGGAGGGACAGTGGGTGGGGGTTGGCTTGTAACAAACGACAAGAGCCAAAGTGTCAACAGTGACTGTAGAACCTAGAAAGTCAGGAGGATATGTCGCACTCAATTCAATGTAACCCCGACTTGTCCATTGAACCCCTTCTATTCCCAATAAGTCATTTAAAGGTTTGATTTCATGATAAAATAGATAAGCATTATAGAAAGAATGAGGTAGTGTAGTACTTGGGAAGCGGTATCAAGAAGGCAGTTGAAAAGGGTTCCCTTCAGAAGAATTTGACAAGTGCTCTTTTTTCCAACAAGACCTTTTGACAGGATTTCTGTTCTGTATATTTTCTGGGGTCTGTTCGTGGTTGCAGCTCTGGAGTGTCCTATCACAGGAGCTGCTTCTAGTTTGACTGAGTATTTTTAATTAATCCATGCTTGCCTTTTTCTGACGATGCTTTTTCTTCTCCTCAACCAAGCTGGGATTGGCTGCATTGGTGCAGGAGGAAGAGATGTGGCCATCCTCACTGCGAATATAGCAGTAACCTGGTTTAGGCTTTCTGCAGACTAGGTTGAACAGGAATTGGCCTGGTGTGGTGCTGCCTTTGACTCTGCTGAGCTTTTCTGTGCAGACACATACCGACAGTCAGATACTGACAGTGTTGCAGTATTTGTTTGCATAACTACCTTCTCCTCTTCATCTCCATTATCAGTTTCATTCCTGTTTGCTTAAATTATCTTCAATGATGATGGATTTGGTCTATCACATCTTTCAGAAGAACATCAAAACTCATCCCGCTCGTCTTTGCCATTTCTTTTAAATTGCTTTTGAAATCAGGTGTTGGATTGCTACTCCCCACTGTGGCACTTACTAGCAAGGGCAGAAACATGGAACACATGTTCAGCAGCTAAACTAGAAGTGTATGTGTATGGCAAAAGCAGTTCTATGGCTAAAAACATGCTTGCTTCTTCAAACTCAGCAATCAGGTTTTTGTAAAATGTTCTAGTTTGCTCAGTCACGGTTATAATGTTTTTAGTGCACCATACTTGCGCAATGAATCAAGAATTTCCTCATCTGCACTAGTATTCATTACACCTGAGATCAACAGAGTGTGATAGGGTGATACCAGATTGCAACACGAAATCCCTGGGTTTTTTTACTTCCACAAAAACAAGACTGGGCACAATATTCACATAACTTAGCTCCTGGCTAGCCTGGCCACTTGTAACACTCTTTATGCTAGATAAACATATCTGATTACTGCCAAGATGCATAGAATATTAGGCACTCAGAATCAGGTCTGGCTATGGAGCTAAAGTGTGTGAATAAGTACATGAACAAAACAATTTATGGTTGAAGAATGTGCATTAAGATTTTTTTCAAGCAATCTGCACATACATTAACAAGATATAAGTATAGATATAGATTAACAGTTAAATTTGCTATAACAGATATGATTAATAAATAAAGACAAAATATGAACCCAGAGTACAAAAAAGGACCCAGCTCAGGTTTCAGTTCAACTCTTTCCTTTAGTACTAGATCAATTTATAAATATATTGGTCTTGGAGTGTAAGCAGCAGTTACACACTGGAGCAGCAGCAGCTGGCAATTAGTGGGAGCAGAGGGCATTAAAAGGGGACATGCCCACATAACTAGAAGCACAACAGGGAAGCTTTAAATCAATATATTACTGACAAACAAGAAACTTAATTCACAATATTCTAATATTAATTTACTCTGTAACAGCCATATAATGTTGTTTTTTCCCCCTTTATTTTGCCTAAGACGCATCATGAATCCATGGGCATATTCCTCCTCTCTCTAGCTACGCAGCTCACATGGGCAGCTGCAGACTGCTCATTTGAATACTACTTGCGCATGTTATGAATTTCTTGCACAGTCTAAGTAGAACGCCCACAAATTAAGGACAACCCACTCGTGCAAATTTTTAGCACCGCATGTAATTTTGCGGTCATTATCATGAATCTTGATAAGTCAGGCCCATTATATTCATGGTTTTCACCACACTACGAAAGAAATTGGTTTCCTCCTCGCTCCAAAAGTGTGGTGCTGTGCTGCATCTAGCCATGGTTACCTCCACTTCTTGTTTACGTCTGTATACTGCATGTAAGTTTTTCTAAGTGCATACAAGTTCCTCTACTCAAAAGAGCAAGTTTCCTTGCGAATAGAACATGCAAAGAACACGGCTCAGTAGAGGGCTATGCCGATACGCGTTTACATGACCTAATATTTGGGTTAGAAAAGGGGTAGTATTTAGGTTTTTAAATACCCGAATATGAGCATACTCAGGTTTTGTCGGTGTTTACATGGTCGTGTGCGACGTTTGGCTATTATTCCGGTTTTGAATGTGCAGCACAAGAAATCCGCTCTATAATCACACAATGTGGCCTTAAATATTGTCATGTTTTACATCAACTAAACCATTTTCAACTCACAGGGGAGTTTAACATATTGCTTCTTCCTTTTTAAACAACATACCCTAACACAAATAAATACATTTTACTAGTTATTTTTTTATAAAGATTTTATATTTTAACTTGACACTAAAACACCTTCTTAAAAGAACATTCAGAAAACCCCTCTGTACAAAAATATCCCACACACTGTAATCCCACGGCCTCTCCAAACCACTGTGGAGAGAAAAGAAGACAGTTTATAAACATTTCAGCCACTTCTTTGCTCTCATTTTGATAATTAGACTACACCACATTGCACATTTTCATGTGCAAATGGTTATTGATGTGCAAATCTATGCTTATGTGCAGTGCTAAATAAAGTGCTGATATGCTTTTAATAAAGTGTAAAGTACTCTTCAAAGTACTGTGCAAACTACTAGAAAAACACCTATAATGAAGACCTTTTCATTACATGGAACCACTTGCACAGTTGATGGCTGCCATATATTTTTTGGCCCACTGTATAAAAGCGATTAATCTACCAGCCACTGGTTGATTAACACTGTTTAGATGTAAGAAACACATTTTAGGAGTGTCTCTGTTTTATAAGGTAGGTAATAGACTCAAGAACAAAAGACAAAAAATGTTCTCCTGCAATAGACTGGCAATCCATCCAGGGTGTACCCCACCCAGAAAGGTACCAATCCCCCACCCACCTCTAAACGTTTGAGGACAAGCAGAGTAGATAATGCATGGATGAATATGAATGTTCGTTGAGGAACTGTTTATCATTGTTTTTCTTTTCCATAGAGTTGTTGAGGAGACTGGGATCCAGTGAAAACCAGCTGGAGGATCTGAAGACAATAAACACAGGTAAATTTACTGTATTGAAAATGTTATGCATTTTAAAACAAAGTTGAATAATCCAAGATAATTTGTTCTATAGAAATGGAGGTTAGACTGAGATCCACTGAGGGACAGTTGAATCAGCTGAAGAATCACTCTGCAGGTACCATCATCAAGTTTTGCATTGGTCCTGTTCATCTTCAATAAAATCCTCAAATGTATCCCTGATTTCTTACATAGTTCTGGAGATCAGACTGAGAGTCAGTGAGAGACAGCTGGAAGAGGAGAAAACAGAAAAGTCAGGTAAGACATGTATCTTATTAAAACACCAACATGTGCATTGGCCATCGATAGTATAAATGGTCGGTAAGGATATAGAGCTTTTCTTTTTGTTTACACTACAGCACTGGGCTAGGGGGTGGGAGGGTTGTAGTCTGATTGTTGTGGGGATTTGGGGTGAGGGTGGCAAATTGGATGTCAGGAGGGCATGTTGGTCGTCATGGAGGACCATATCTGACAAAGTTGATATTAAATAAATAAATAAATAAATTGAAAATAAATCAATCTGGAAATTCATTTGAAATACATTTGAATTTCAAAGTTATTTATTTATTTACACGTTTATGTATTTATACATTTATTTATTTAGCTATATTTTTTTTTATCATTTATTTCCACATTAATTTCCATGCATTTACATAAGTAAATGTATGGAATAAATAAATACATTTATTTATGTATTTATTCCCACATTTATTCATTTCCACATTTCCAGATCAAATGTATTTACAAAAGTGTATTATAATAAGTGGAGTGTTTCTACCACTGGCCCAAGCCTGATTGGTCAGCTTCAGGTCTCTGTATTTATACTGAATTGGCTGACGAGTAGCGTTAGCTTTGACTGGCTACTCTGTGTGTCTGACAGAGATGAAATACCTGGCTGCTTACTGTCAAAGTAATAATGGTTCATCGCCAGGTCTGTCAGGAGACATGGAGTTTTCCTGCAAACAACAGATGAACAAGATGAAAGGTGCTTTAGATGGTGAGATGCTGGGGTGCAAAGGTTAACAATTGAAAGCTAATCCGGTTAAGCTCCTAGCAAAGGGAAGCCCCCAAGTAGCACCTCACAAGCAAGCGCTCAGTCCACCTTTGCATTTCGTCTTAGGTTTTGGACGACAGTTCACAACCACCTGTCCATATCTCATGTTGAATTCCACACTTAACACCACTACACTTGGAAATAGGGAATCAAGTCTGCCAACGTTTGCGCTCTTAGAAAGATTTGCTTTGTGTATACACCAAGCATTGCGGTAATAGAGAATTCACCACGAGTTGACGCAGCCTTGCAGGCAAAAAAAACACTTTTCTGTTTGCTGTTATAAACTGCTTTGCCAGCGACTCTTCTTTTTTACAAGCCAGTTCTTTGGTGACATCTGGTAATTTCCCTCTAAATTACTACTAGTCAAGCACGACATAACTACAGCTTCTGCTAAGTGACTTGATCGTGCCACTTTTGATATCCCCATACAACTCTTCTGGTTCCTGAAATGGCCCCAAAAATGGCCCTGTCAGCCTGGCCCGATGAAGTGTAGCTATGCGCCATAATCAGGTGTTATAAACGATCAGAAGAAGTGATTGTTACAAGCACATGAATATAAATGCAATATTCTGAAGTAATAACTTGAAATCGGGTAAGCCTCACCTAACAAACAAGTTGACATAGCTAACCAACACAGCCACAATATGACCAAAAATAATAACAGTGGGAACTGAAGTTATGTCAAAGTTAGGTTCCACACAAGGGGAAAATCTGAGCTAGTGCTGGTGGCTAATGGTGGCTAACGGCTTGCCACCATAGTCTGCTTGCCAACCCTGCTTGCTCCAGGGAGCAAAAATCAGAATTTTCACCGGTTAGGGGCAAGGTCCCGCCTTTCTTGTCTCTGATTGGCTTGCCTGGTTGATTAATTACTAATCCTAACATTAGAGAACAATTAACTAACGCTAACCTGAGTCATTTTCTAATCCATTTTTTTTTTATCTCAATCACCTATAAAGACACATTTTTAGAATCATCAATGAGAAACCACAGAACCCACCACTGCACTAGCACACCAAGCCACCCCCCTACTTAGGGACAGATTATTCCAACTCAGACAACCACACAAATTAGGACCTCCTACAAAGTCAACCTAGAACTAGTGCACACTCCACTGCCTCCCATTTGCAAAACACCCAGAAACCCTATTGCAACCACGCACCAACATTTTAGGAACAAGCTTAAGAACTGGTCCCTTACCCCACAGAGAAAAACATTATTATGGGGGATTACAACTGTAATGGCATTTAAGACTCTTCGATCACACCAACTTTAAGAGGTTACCCCCAGACACACACCCCGATGCCTAGATAGACAGGTATCAAAAGGCACAATTCATCTATGCAATGCACATCCTGAGGAAGACTGAACCAACAGGTAAGGCTACCATGGTCATCCTCTCCTTTGGAATTAATAATAAAGATTAAAGAACAACCAACAATAAACTTACTAGGCTGCTAAACACAGCCAGTGCCACTTTCCCTTACAGTGACATACACATACCATTTATTAAATCCATCCATCCATCCATCTATCCATCCATCTTCTTCCGCTTATCCAGGGTCGGGTCGCAGGGGCAGTAGCTTAAGCAGGGAGACCCAGACTTCCCTCTTCCCGGCCACTTGGGCCAGCTCTTTGGGAGGAATCCTGAGGTGCTCCCAGACAAGCCGGAAGACATAGTCCCTCCAGCGAGTCCTGGGTCTTCCTCTGGGCCTCCTCCCAGTGGGACGTGCCCGGAACACCTCACCAGGGAGGCGTCCAGGAGGCATCCTGCCCAGGTGCCTGAGCCACCTCAACTGGCTCCTCTCGATGTGGAGAAGCAGTGGCTCTACTCTGAGCCCCCTCCGGATGACCGAGCTTCTCACCCTATCTCTAAGGGAGAACCCAGCCACCCAGCAGAGGAAACTCATTTCAGCCGCCTGTATTCATGATCTCGTTCTTTTGGCCACCACCCAAAGTTTGTGACCATAGATGAGGGTAGGAACGTAGATTGACCGGTAAGTTGAGAGCTTTGCCTTTCGGCCCAGCTTTCTCTTCACCACGACAGACCAGTACAGCACCCGCATATTGTAACTGCAGATGCCTTACCAATCCGTCTTTCGATCTCCTGCTCCATTTTTCCCTCATTCGTGAACAAGACCCCCAGATACGTAAACTCCTCCACTTGAGGAAGGACCCCATCCCTGACCCGAAGAGGGCACCCTAACCTTTTCCGGATCAAGACCATGGTCTCGGATTTGGAGGAGATTCTCATCCCAGCCGCTTCACACTCAGCTGGGATGAAAAAAAAAAACTTTTATAAGGATGAGTAAACAATAGATAAAAGATAGTTTAAAGAAAAAATAAAATTTAATTCAAAAATACTTTATTGATCCCAGAAGGAAATTAAGTGTTGTTGTAGCTCATTGCTAATTACTTTTTCAAGGAGTTGTTGTAGACCATGATGGCTGTGGGGAAAAAGGATTTCCTGTAGCGGTCTGTGTTGCATGAAAATGGAAGAAGCCTCCGACTGAAGATACTCTGTTTCTGTAGGATTGTGTCACGAAGAGGATGCTCAGGGTTGTCCATAATCTTTTTAATTTTATGAAGAATCCTTCTTTGCATCATTATCTCCAGTTTCTCCACAGGTGTCCCCAGAACAGAACCAGCCTTCTTTATCAGGTTGTTGAACCGTTTTAAGACCCTGGCTCTGATGCTGCTACCCCAACAGATGATGGACGAAGAGAGGACACTCTCCACCACAGATTTGTAGAAGATTTGCAGCATTTTGCTGCAAACCTTGAAGGACCTCACCTTCCTCAAAAAGTACAGTCTGCTTTGTGCATTTTTGTACATGGCTTCACTGTTGATTCTCCAGTCCAACCATCTTATACTGGAAGTCTGTGTACAGAGTGAAAAGGAATGGTGAGCGTACAGTCCCTTGTGGTGCTTCTGTGCTGCTGACCAGGTGGTTTGTTTGTCAGGTAGTCATTGATCCCAGCTGATTGTTGTGGCCTCCACCTGTGACCTATGTCTGTGTCTTCAGGATATTTCTGACTAATCAAATCAGGCTGAATTGTGTTAAATGCACTGGAGAAATCAAAGAACATGATTCTCACAGTGCTTCCTGCTTTGTCCAGATAACAGTGAGTTGGTTGAAGCAGGTTGATGATGGCATCTTCAACACCATGCTTACTCCATGCTTACTCAGGTGTGGCAACAGGAGTCTCTCCAGGACTTTAATGATGTGGGATGTCAGGGTGAAAGGTCTATAGTAATTGATGACTGGTGGTTGAGTTTTCTTTGGAACTGGAACAAGGCAGGATGTCTTCCACAACAATGGAACCTTCTCCTGGGTCAGGCTAAGGTTGAAGAGGTGCTGCAGAATCACAAAGAGCTGCTCTGCACCGATCTTAAGGACTCTGGGGCTGACACCATCTGCACTTGCAGCCTTGTTCCTTGTTCCAACTGCCTCTTATCCTGACTTCTAGAAACAGACAGGTGGGAGAGTGAGATAAAGAGCATCTCTTGAGTTGGTTGAAGACAAAGTTGTGGAAGTAGAAAAGACTGACTGAAGTGGAAGATAAAACATCTGAGCTGTGACAGGACAGGTGTAGGTCAGAGGAGAGTGGGATGTCTCTTTGGCTAGAAACAGGAGAGGAGGATGCTGAGCTTGTTCCCGAACTATTAAAAAATATGTTCAGTTAATCTGCTCTATCAAGACTTCCATCTATCCAGTCCTTACTGTGCTTAAAGCCTGTGATCTTTTCATTCCAGACCAGACATCTCTAACATATTTCCTCTGTATTTTGTATTGTCCAGCTTCTTCCTGTAAGCCTCTTTGCTGTCTCTGATCTTGACTTTTAGTTGCTTCTGTATACTCCTTAAAAACTCCCTATCTCCCTACATGAAGGCTATTTTTTTCTTGCTCAGCAGCTCACCAGGGATCCAGGGTTTGTTATTAGGGAAGCATCTCACTGTTCTGGAGGGGTAATGTTGTCCACACAGAAGTTTATGTAGTCAGTCACACACTCAGTCATGTCATTGATGTCCTCTCCATATGGCTGGCAAAGAGTCGTCCAGTTTGTGGACTCAAAACAACCCTAACAGTTCTCTTTGTTGGAGGTTGCCCCTGAACAAGTAGTTTATATTCAGAGCAGAGAAAGACAAGATTATGATCTGATTGTCCCAGAGGAGGTCTTGGTTTGGACATGTAAGCGTCCTTTATATTTTCATACAACAAATCCAAGGTCTTGTTTTCTCTTGTGGAGCAGCTGACAAACTGTTGAAATGTTGGAAGTGTAGAAGAGAGTGAGGCATGATTAAAATCACCAGGTATTTCCGCATAGGTGTGCTGGATCTGTAGCTTAGCGACAACGAAACTGATGACATCACATGCATGGTCAGCAACGGTTGAAGGTGGAATGTAAACAACTGACAAAATAACATTAGTGAACTCTCTTGGTAAGTAATATGGATGTAAACTTACTGCCAATACTTCAATATCTTGGCTGCAGAGACGACACTTCAAAGTAACATGTCCTGGATGACACCATCTGTTGTTAACAAGCTCTGCTACTCCCCCACCTTTTCTTTTCCCGCTCCTCTTCAGATCTGTGTCTGCTCGTACAGTCAGAATCCCTGGCAGAGAGACTTTGGAGTCAGGGATATAATCCTGTAGCCACGTCTCAGTGAAGCACATAACAATGCATTCCTGATACTCAGACTGAGTCCTTGTCAGAGTTTGGAGTTCATCCATCTTGTGAGCTAGTGATCTCACATTTCCCATTATGATTGATGGAAGAGTTAGTTTGAATTCCCTCTTCCTCTGTCTCCTTTGCGCTCCTGCTCAGAATCCACGCCTCCTCCTTCTCAACTCATCAGGGATTTGTGGCTTCAGTTGAGGTATTCTTTCAGCTTTTCCAATATTAATCAGCTGCTCCCAGATGTAAACCACCTTGTTACTATAGTTACACATCATAACAAATTAGCAAATAGGGAAAAATCCACAGCAGAAACCCCTCCAATTTCACAGGACAAAAAACCCACAAAGCACACAGGTCCAAAAAATGCAATTCTTCCCTAAGAAAAAGGGGGAAGAAATGTCCAAAAAAAACAAAGTCAATATGTAGCTAACAGAGCCACTCCAACATGTAGCCACCCAGAGCAGCGCAATTCTAGAATAATAAAAGATATCCAATAACGGAAGGTTATCTCAGCCTTCAAGAAAAACCCTAGCTTAGAGGACCTTCTGGTCCAATCCAAATTCACCAACCACAAATCCACAGTTAACAGAACAAAACACAACCAATTAATAATATGCAGCATATCCAATAAAAAATTCTGAACATCCCCAGATAGCGTCACACCCAAACATGAAAATCTGGTTTATGTGATCTGGTCCCACAAATGCCATAAACAGTACATAGACAAAACCTCTGACTCACTAAACTAAAAAAAAAAATTTTTGTGCCCAATTAATCTTTGAGTTACGGAGCATTACTATAATTTCTTTAATCAACAGAAACCGTTTTTAATCAAATATGTACATAAAATGAAGCAATAAACGTATTACTCATCAATAATCCCTCTGTAATAAAAAAGTTTGGTAATAGACTGATTGACATGTCTTCCATAATCTGGGTATTCTCCATGTTCTCTCCAACATATACTGACCGCCTAAAACTGGGGTTTGAGAGATCAGGTGACACATAAAATCTTAAGACACAGAATGAGGCAGCAAGTCAGCATGAAGAATATTAGCATCAGAATGGCCAGAAATGCAAACATTTTCCAGAGTAAAGAAATCCAGCCTTCCCTGAACAACCAATCCATTCACCCTGGAGTGTTGGCTGAAATGAAATCAGCATTTTGGGCTTGGGCCACTGTGCACATTCGATCTAACGCTTGGTCAATGTCATTTATCAACTGCAAGGGTGGCTTGTGAGCAAACTTCATCAGTGGGAGTTGCTAAAATTAAATCATCTACATATTGAACCAGTACACAGTTTGGAGGGAGCTGTACTTTAAACATCCCTGGAAAAATTGCAAAACCCTCGGGCAGCCTAGTGTATCGCAATAATTGTCCCCTGAATGTGAAGGAAAAAATGACTCTGACTGCAGGGTCCAGGGGCAAACTGAAGAAAGCTTTTGCCAGGTCAATGCATTTGAACCATTTTAAATCGTTGGTCAAAGCGGCATTGTGATTGTAGGTGTTTTTTCAACGGTTAAAATGGGTGTGTTATATGCAGAATTTGACTGTTCCAAAACCCCTGTTTGTTTTAGTCCCGTAATGTATCAGCGATGCCATCCTCAGCCTCTGGTTTGTGTGGATATTGAGCTCTCCAAATAGGATATGGCGTTTTCATTTTAAAAGTTAATTTTAGTGATATTTACCAAACCTACATCCGTTGGGCTAGAGGACTACAGTGTGGATGGGAGCTGCTGGAGGGCCTCAACGTCCACAGGATGATCTTTTTTCTCTCTCCCATGAAATCTAGTGAGATGAAGATGTTATAGAATAGATTCATCGGTTGTCTCAGTTAAAATTTAGTATATATTTGTGGAGGGAGAGAAGAAAAGATACGGTATTTGGGTGGGGACCCAGTCAGTAGTTTCAGTTCGTCATTTAACCACGGGGCCTAAACCTTTGGCCTGATGTTTCTGGGTGTAACATTAAAGACACATGAGGTAAAGCCTCTGAATTCGTCATGTACCAGGGGATTGTTTAGAGGTTAATTTATTTTCTAGAGCAACCCCCTCTGGTCCTATATAGCAGGGTCCAGACGTGATGGGCCACTCATGGTCTACTAGATGTTTTTTTAATCCATCCTGGTAGATGGTGGGATCTCCATGCTCATACAGGGGGGTGAGGTTAGGAGGATCAGGCATGGAGGTGAAAGGGTTTAAGCTCAGCAACTAGGGCCTCCAAACTGACTCCAAAGTCTGATGCAGTTCGAGACTGTTCAGATGGAGATGTAAGTCTTGCCCAAAATGTCTGCCTCCTGTGGTGTGTTATCTTGCAGTAAATATTGTCCACACACCAAAGATGTCCACCAGGCAGAGTAACTTTGAGCCCATCAGCACCCAGTTTGATCAGCAAGTCCCGCTCCATAAAATTTATAGGCATTGAAGATGAAACTACTAAGGGGTGTTGTTGTGGTGGAAATCAGGTGTCTGAGAGGCCTTGGATGAGAGAATAAAACAAAGTATAAGCTATATTCGTATATAGTTTATTTTGCATGCACAGAGAGCCTCGTACTTAGGACCCTCTTTTTCTTTACAAAGTAGAAAGTATTTTTAGGTTGATATAACCACACCCTATAATATATGTTGCTGATCAATGCATTCCAGAAGACAGATGACTTCATACATGGCTTGTACATTTAAAATGCTTAGTGAGAGGACACTCAGTTTCAACAATAAAACAGGATGTGTCACCGGACAATCAGAAGATACAGAGAAGAAGGAGCACTTTGTATAAGGCTGAGAAAGGCAGTCACAGGATCTGTCATAAGTCAACAACAGAGTTGTCATAAGTCAGCCAGATGTTTACATACAGTTGGTTCTTTTTTGTACCTTAGAATCAGAACAGCAATCTAAGAGCTTAGTAAGAGAATTGAACTTTTATAAATGTCCCAGCATTAATAATACAATTTTCTGTCACAGTTGTATTTTTTACTGTCCAACCCTCACACCCAAATGTTCTGTAACAGGGAGACACATTGAAGCCCCAGAAAATCTAACCACTGAAACTTTATCCCCAGATAGTCCAACACCATATGGTATTTTGTCCAACCAGTGTCCACCAGAAAGGGCAAAGGGAGTCCAGACACATTCATAGTGAGAAGTGGATCACCCCCTCCCCTCGTATTCTGGGATTTCTGCGGGCATTGGCAACATGAGGGTCTCCCTGCCATTGGGGAGGAGCCAGACTCCGGGGGGCATAGTGCTGTGGTTGCTGTCCTGGTGGGGGCACCTTTACTGGAGCAGGAGCCTGTTGGTTGGGACATTCTCTGGCCCATTGACCAGTTTTCTTATAGATAAAGCAGTCATCTGACCTTGGACCGGATTCTAACCCCCCACTCCCCCACCCCCCCATAACCACCCCTCTGTCTCCCCCTTTATGGTTGTGACTGATAAGACTGAGCTGGTAGAGAAGTTTGTGGGTACATGGGGGAAGCTGCATACACAACGGGTGGAGTCTGAGGCTGAGACTGATGTCTGTGTCACCTAGGCTGGATTAATTCAGTTTGTGCAATTCCCTCCTCCCTCTTTAGCTTGATCTTGCTCCCTTTGTAAGTGATTACCTAATGAGATTCCCAGTGAGCCTGGTCTGCCCCTGGCAGGTCAGGATTTTCCTTCATTTTTTGTTGTACTGATTCAGGTACTTTGGCCAACACTGCTTCTCTGAATTCAATTCAAATCAATTCACTTTTATTTATACAGCGCCAATTCACAACAAATGTCATCTCAAGGCACTTTACAACAAAAGTCATTTCAATACAATTATACAAACATTCCAATTAGTTAAAAAATTTCTATGTAAGGGAATCCCAGTAGACTGTTCCCCATCCAGCAGGGGGCATTGTAGTTGAGCAGTGTACCAGACCATGTGGAGCTTCTATGGGGAGAAAAATACTGAGAGACAACTGGATTAAAAATTACAATAACAGCAGAAAAAATATATCTGGAGATTGGTAGAAGAAAAAAGTAGAAGACAGAAGAAAAGTGGTCAGTCTGTCCTCCAACAGCCTAAACCTATAGCAGCATACTACTACAAAAATTGTTCAGGATAACCTAAGCCACTAACTATAAGCTTTATCAAACAGGAAGGTTTTAAGCCTAGTCTTGAAAATAGACAGAGTGTCTGCCTCACGGACTAAAACTGTCAGCTGGTTCCACAGGAGAGGAGCCTGATAGCTAAAAGATCTGCCTCCCATTCTACTTTTAGAAATTCTAGGAACTACCAGTAGACCTGCATTCTGAGAACGAAGTGCTCTGTTAGGAACATATGGAACAATCAGATCTCTAATGTACGATGGAGCTTGATTATTAAGGGCTTTATAGTAAGGAGCAGGATCTTAAACTCTATTCTGGATTTAACAGGGAGCCAGTGGAGAGAAGCCAAAACAGGAGAAATGTGATCTTACTTTTTAATATTCATCAGAAGTCTTGCTGCAACATTTTGGATCAACTGAAGGCTTTTAATTGCATTTTGTGGACTTCCTGATATTGGCCGCGTTTCCCAAATGAGTTAAGAAGCTCTTAGCGCTAAGATCTTCTTTGGAGCGCTCTTAAGAACGCTGTGGAAGAAGAACACGTTTCCCAGAGTCGCTCTTAGCTTAAGAAGATCTTTCACTAAGAAGAATACGTAAGATTGATCTGACCCACCAATAACAGCCTTCTTAGCGATCAAATGCTCAGTGATCATAGCCTGCCACCAGGGGCGTCTAGATTTCTAGGCTACAGTGATCAAGCTGCGTCAGGGAAATGTATATCCTCCACTTTTTGAAATAATAAAACAATGTTTAATGTTGAAATGCACTCATAGCTGAGGAGCACTGCTGCAAGAAACATAGGCTAATAGTAGAAAAGGAAAAAAAATATATTATTGAAGTACACGTTTAAGTTTTCCACACATCTGCATATGAGTTTACATATAAAAAACATCAACCACCCTGTGGCATTTCACAGATATCAAGGAAACAGATGTAATGGAACTCAGCTGAACCAAATCCAGAGAGGCTTCACCTGATACTCTATATAGAGGTGTTTCCAAAGTCCGCGTGTGTGAGAAACCATGGCTGCAATACAGCACATTCTCGCTGCTAATTAACAGTGTCCCCGAGCATGGAGCCAGATGGTTTATATAAATGTTTATGTGCGTCAGCCTTTCTCCCCACTCAACGTACTGTCAGACCGGGCTTTCCAGGAAAAGTACTGGCTGCCCCGTGCGACGATACGACGGCTGATCAATCTGGTGTCTCCACATATCCAGAGAGCAACCCGCCGCAATTTTGCCCTCAGCCCGGAGGTGCAGCTCCTGGCTACTCTGCGGTTTTATGCTGTGGGGAGCTTTCTGGAGGTGGTAGGCGATGGCACAGACCTCAGCAAAGCATCTGTGTCCCGGAGCATTGCAGTTGTGACACAGATACTCCTGCGCCATGGCCGTACCCACATTAAGATGCTCACCACACGGGATGAGGTCCGCCAGGTCCATCAGGGCTTCCACACAGTGGCTGGGATCCCCCGGGTGATCGGTGTGGTGGACGGCACCCTTATTCCCATCCTCAACCATTCCTTGATGGATCTGTGCTGGATCAGCAGGAAGCATTACGCGGCCATCAACACCCAGATGGTGGTGGACCATAACAGCCTCATCATAGACATCGTCGCCAGGTGGCCAGGGGGAACACATAACCGCTTCATGTGGGCCAACTCCACTGTGGGGCAGAAGGCTGGTAGAGGAGAGTTTGGTCGGAGTTCCTCCTTGGGGACAGAGGCCACCCTCTCTGGAGTTACCTCGTGACGCCGGTGACCAATCCGAAACACCTCAGGAGGAGAGGTTTAATGAGGCCCACACACACACGAGGACGACGGTTGATCAGGTGTTTGGCAGGTGGAAGTCCCACTACATGTGCATTCATCATTCGTCTGGGGGGGGCTGCGCTTGTCACCCCGCAAGTATTGCTGCGTGATTGTTATCAACCTCTTCTGAGGTCTAACGCTGTGTCCACACCAAAAGCGTCAAAACGCGCCACATGCCCCCAGCCGGATGCTTGAACATTCACACCTTGAAGCGTGTACAAAGCAAACTGGACGCGCTTCAAATATGGTATTTTCACGCACGAACTGGTGGTGGATTATGGATTATGGTCTCCAATCTGACGGAGGACAAAGTGGATTACGTGTTCGGCCTAGCCTCCGGTAGAGCTGGGAGCGCTGCACTGGGGGTTTGGTGAGCTACAGATACAATCTAGCTACGGCGGAGGGATCCATAAACAGCAGCGAGCACCCTCTCATATACACCGGCTCCTCGCTGGCTGGACAACGTGACCTGCTCACCCAGTGTGTCCCGTTAAGGTCATAAACGTTTATAATATTTGAGCAGCGTGGTGCGGGAGCTGCAACCAGGAAACCAGGTGAGGAGGCCGAGAGGTGCTTTTACAGCAACAACGGCTGTTTTAAGAGCCACCCACAAACCTCTTAAGAACATTCCTGTATAAATAGTTTTAATTTATTTTTTTACTGTCTCTGTATTGAAAACAGCTTGTGTCATTTAGCTCGGGGTGATTAGCTACGATGTTTATCAGTATTTCCTCCATGTCCTGCTGAGGCTGTGATTCCATGACAGTCAGAGAATCACTGAAACTCTGTCCCCTGATTGGTTGACGCGGCGCGAATTGAAGCTGGAGTTCAGAGATTTTCAACTTGAGCAGACTTTGTCACGCACTGCAAACGCCTCATTCGCACAGATCCTCCACGCAGATCAGGTAGAAAAGCTTTTTCGCGACGCAGATCTGCTTCTGATTAGAAGCGGGAGCCCCTGCCGCGCTTCAACGCGCTTCTCCATTGTCATAACGTGTAGACCTGACTCACCGCTTGCTTAATTCGCTTTTGGTGTGGACGTACTGTAACAACCCCAGCCCCTACCCCTTCACCACCAGTCACCAAGCACTGATCAGCAAAACAATAAACCCACAACAACCACACCAACCATATCACCTGTCAGGCCTGAAGGCTGAAATAAATAAACAGAAGCAGTTCTGGATATATATATATATATATATATATATATATATATATATATATATATATATATATACATATATATATATATATACTGTATATATATATTAAATTGCCGGCTAAACATGCTGTGCTGTAGTGAGTAGTATTGTGAAGCACATGCGTCAGGGCGCACATTACGCACACGTCATGAAGCTACACTTAGATAAATTACTTAAAAATTACAAATTGCCCCTGACTTTTTGTTGCTAGGTTTAATACTCATTTCAACGTAAAATGATACACACAATACATGGTTAAAAACGAAGCCAAAGTTTATTGAAAGCATAATGGGGGAGGAGGGGTGGCGTCTCCGACTTCACTGGGCCGTCTGGGCGTCTACATCACCTGCAATGGAGGGGGATTGATTAATGAAATTGAATGGGCTACATTGCATAATGCTAATTAAACAAAATAGAACTGTCCCGTACCTGAATCCTGGGGAAGGATGATTGGAACGGAGATGGAGGGATGGTTGACCTGTGCCTCGGACAGCGCCAGCTGTCTCCGGTGCAGCTTCAACCTCTCATGCTTCATCCGGACCATCTCTTCGTGGAGAGCAGTTTGTCTCAGGAGATGGTCCTCTATCCTCCGAAGCACCACTAGCTTCTCCCTCTCCGGGCGCACCGGCGTCTCTCTGCAGGTGCGCACAACTGGGCAACTAGTGTTGTTTTTATAATTTTTTCTTTTTTTAAATTATATTATCTATATATGGCTATCAGCACATAATGTGAAGCTACTTCACTAACTCTGTACTCATCATGAATATTGCAACTTTTTATAAACAACGCTGTGTGTGAATATAAACTACTTGTCAGCGCTGATGAAGGAGAGGGTGATCGATTAGCCTGGCATCGATTGATTCAGTTTCAGCACCACCGCGGTTGAGAGCTCCCGCTACGAGCATCTTAAGAAGCTTCTTAGGCTTGATCTTAAGGTTCTCCTAAGAAGGCAGTTAAGAACTTTTCTGGGAAACACCCGTATCTTGGTGCTCCTTCTTAGCCAAACTCTTCTTAAGAGCCTTCTTAAATCCTTAAGAACGCATTTGGGAAATACTGCCAATAAGGAATTACAGTAGTCCACCCTTGAAATAACAAATGCATGGACTAGTTTCTCTGCATCACTCCTGGACAGGATGTTTCTGATTTTAGCAATATTCCGGAGGTGAAAGAAAGAAATCTTAGAAACCCATTTAAAGGGACTCTAAGGAAGTTTAACAGCAAATAAATGTATAGAGCTGCAACATTTCTTCCTCATACATAATCCAGCAATGTCCTGGGGTCTCATTTATAAACGTTGCGTACGCACAAAACGGGGCCTGAAACTGGCGTACGCCACTTTCAAAGCAAAAGTTGTGATTTATAAAAAACAGACTTGACGGGAAAATGTGCGCACAGGTACACCAACTTTGACCCGTGCGTACGGACGAGGGGGAATCAATGACGCAGTTGGTGAGGTGGTGAACTGCAGCCACACTGCATATTACTCCTCTCACGCATATCATTTCACCTCACACCAAACATGAATTATGGATTCATGTTATTATAAACATCCAAACCAGCAATGATATCTATATTGTAACTTTGCAGTGAGCTGTAGCTCTTCTAAAAACATTTTTCAATATTAAAATAGATACATAAAATATATCTCAAAACCTTAAACTCAGATAATAATGTGTGCCAATTAATAAATTGAATCATCTGCCGTCCCTGAGCGAAATAATGCCTGCAGTCTTGGATGGGATCATTAAAATGAGCAGGCAATACATCACGTTTCCATATACTGTGGGGGAGCAGGCCGAAATTAAGATGCAATTTGCTGCAATGTCCGGTTTCCCAAACATAATTTTTGCATTGACCTTTTATAGCCAGATTTGGGCGTGTTCAGGGCGGGATATGAGCCAAATTTACGTGCGCAAACTTCCAAGAAGACTGTGATTTATAAAGGGGAAATTGCTCCAGCCCAAGATAACCAACAGTTTATTCCAGCGCTACAAAGAGGGAGAAACACGAGTCGGAACGATGTGCGCAAAGAGCCAGAGTAAACATCGGTGCGGGCGGCGTTTGAGAGGAGAACGCTGAATCTCTCGGTACAAGAAAAGACCTGCAGCTGGTGTCATGTTTGCTTGAAAGGTAAGAAATCTTTACTAAATACGTGGGGGAAAAAGAGTAGACGCGTTCAAAGCGGGGGTTTGTGTACTTCGTCTGCAGTAGGAACATGTTTTAGGCCGCCTGTCTGTCGTGCTCACAGCTGTGAATTGTTTAGCTAATTTGTTGGGATTATGAGAAAAAAAAGTTCTAACTTTACCGGAGTATCTAAACTTGGTAGAACTATGTCGCTAATCTGAAAACGTGTACATATTATTGACTGTCATTTGTAAACGTGTGCACATTACGATTGGAGCGGTAAAAGTGTCACTGTTGTTTTAGGTTTGGGAAGGTCAGTTCATCATGGCTCCACAGCCATCTACAGCAGCGTTTGGAGGGACCTATACCACAGTTCAGTCACTGCAGGGGAATCTGATAGGTAATTATAAAGTAAACAAAATGCAACTCCTGTTCTTGGTTATTGTTCTCCTCATCACAAAAAATAAATAGGATCTGTTTGATGAACAGTTACCCTGTTTTTGTAATTTATGTAGGCTATAGGCTTTTTTTTCTGTGTTGCATCAACTAAATGGATCAACATGATGAAGCTTTAGATGATCCAATAGTTTTGAAAACAAGTGTATAAGTAACAAATTATTCTCTCTGAAATGTGTATATGTGTGTATATGTCAGTATGTATTGTCATATTTTGCTCCTATGTTATTATATTCTGATGTTTTTAGGACCAGAATTGAGTTTGATGGAAAAGGAGCTTTAGACCTACATGATTTAAGATTATTTATCTCCAATCTCATATGTTTTATAATTAGGATTTTTTTTCTTGTAATTTTTCTAAAATAATTTACTGTATATTTCAGCCACAAAGAAAAAAAAAGAGAATGAACACCAAGACAGTTGGTAGTTTTTGCTCTGGCTGAAATTAGAACAATGTCGCCCCAATACTAGCATCTGTATCGTTGCATGATCCCTTCCACAAAAAAACATCTCTATGTACGCTTGGAAACGCTTTGCATTCTCATATGGCGTCTATAAAGCCAGGACAGTCCTTGCTGAATTGGAGTACAAACACTATAACCACCTTCCAGTGCATGTGAACAGCTCTCAGCACTGCCGGGGGACTCCCAAAAAGAAGCATTCAGCCAGATGACCCCAGGGCCCTGGGTCCTGTCTCCAGGATCATCCCTCCTCCTACAGCTGAATTGGTGCCGACACCGCAATGCAGAGGAGAGATAATGATCATAACCAAATGTCTTCTCCATTTTGGTAGAAGAAAATTACATAATTCTAATTTCTTTGTTTTATCTTTTTCCAGGACTTGATAAGAATCAGAATCAGAATCGGTTTTATTGCCATTGTTTGAGAACAAGTTCACAAACTAGGAATTTTTTCCGGTACAGTTGTGCACATAAAACATTTAACATAAGTAAAAATAAATAAAATAAAATAAAATAAAAAAATAAATAAAAATAAAAAAAAGAATGAGCCATAAGGCTAAAGTCTTTATAAATATTATAATCTGTATGTAATATAAAAGAACTATGAAGAGATAAACATCCTTTTAACATAAGAACAGCAGCAGGGTTCCATTCACAGATGTGCAGGTGAATGACAGCAGCAGATCTAAGTGTGATCAGACCACACAGTGCAGTAAAATAAAGTTACGTAGTGCAGATGGTTCTATCCTACATGGGTCTTTAACTGAACTATCGGGTCTTGTTATTGTTCATGAGTCTGATGGCGGAGGGGAAGAAACTGTTCAGGTGGCGGGAGGTGTGGGTCTGGATGGACCGTAGCCTCCTGCCTGAGGGGAGGAGGGAGAATAGTCGGTGTCCAGGGTGAGAAGAGTCAGCTGTGATCCGACCCACACGCCTCCGGGTCCTGGAAGTGAACAGGTCCCGGAGGGATGGGAGCCTGCAGCCAATCACCTTCTCAGCAGCACGCACGATGCGCTGCAGTCGGTGTCTGTCCCGGTCTGCGGCGCCGGGGAACCACACGGTGATGGAGGAGGTGAGGATGGACTCGATGATGGCCGTGTAGAACTGCACCAGCATCTCGGTCGGCACCTTGAGTTTCCTCAGCTGCCGCAGGAAGTACATCCTCTGCTGGGCCTTCTTGATGAGGGAGCTGATGGTTGGCTCCCACTTGAGGTCCTGGGTGATGGTGGTGCCCAGGAAACGGAAGGAGTACACGATGGAGATGGGGGTGGGAGAGTCCATCAGGGTGAGGGGATACGGTGGGGCTGTGACTTTCCTGAAGTCCATGATCATCTCCACTGTCTTCTGGGCGTTCAGCTCCAGGTTGTTGTGACTGCACCAAGAAGCCAGCCGGTCCACCTCTCTCCTGTAGGCGGACTCATCACCGTCTGAGATAAGTCCGATGAGGGTGGTGTCGTCCGCAAACTTGATCAGCTTTACGGACTGGTGACTGGAGGTGCAGCAGTTTGTATACAGCGAGAAGAGCCAGGGGGAGAGTACACAGCCCTGAGGAGTCCCAGTGTTTGTAGTCCGATTGTCCGAGACAATCTTCCCCAACCGCACGTGCTGTCTCCGGTCCGACAGGAAGTCAGTGATCCACCTGCAGAGGGAGTCGGGCACGCTGAGCTGGTAGAGCTTGTCTCGTAGCAGTCCAGGGAGGATGGTGTTGAAGGCAGAGCTGAAGTCCACAAACAGGATCCTGGCGTAGGTTCCTGGGGAGTCCAGATGCTCCAGGATGAAATGGAGGGCCAGGTTCACTGCATCATCCACAGACCTGTTGGCTCTGTAGGCGAACTGCAGTGGGTCCAGGAGGGGGGCGGTGATGTCCTTGAGGTGGGGCAGAACCAAGCGCTCAAATGACTTCATGACCACAGACGTCAGCGCCACCGGCCTGTAGTCATTAAGTCCTGTGATCCGTGGCTTTTTGGGGACAGGGACGATGGTGGAGGTTTTGTAGTTTGTGAGAGCCCTCAACCCCCTCCACACGGCTGCAGGGTCATTGGAGCTAAAGTGTTCCTGTATACGGTTGGAGTACACAGATTTTGCTCTTCTCACTTCACTGCTGAAGTGGTACTTTGCTCGTCTGTATGTACTCCGGTCCTCGCTCCGCCGCGCTACTTCCTTCTCCTCACGTAGGTGCCGGAGCTTGGGTGTGAACCAGGGCTTGTCATTGTTATAACAAATCCTGGTGCGCGTTGGGATGATGCGCGTCTCATTGAACTGAATGTATGAGGTCACAGTGTCCGTATACTCGTCCAGATTGTCCGTGGCTGCTCCAAACGCTCCCCAGTCTGTCGTCTCCCAACATGAGCGCAGCTCCTCCACAGCTTCAGAGGTGTATTTCCTTGTTGTTATCACGACAGGCTTGGCCAATTTCAGTCTCTGTCGGTATGAGGGAATTAGGTGCACCATCACGTGATCTGATAGTCCGAGGGCAGCGCGCGGCACAGCATGATACGCTCTGCTGACTGTAGTGTAGCAGTGATCCAACGTGTTCTCCTCTCTGGTCGGGCATTTAATGAACTGTCTATACTTTGGTAATTCCTGGCTCAGGTTTCCCTTGTTAAAGTCACCAAGCACGATAACAAGAGAGTCCGGAAAAGACCGCTCCGCATGTAATATCTGGCCTGCAAGCGTGCGCTGAGCCTCGTGCACGTCCGCGCTCGGCGGAATGTAGGCAGCCACCAGAATGAATGAAGCGATCTCACGCGGTGAATAAAAAGGCTTACAGTGAATGAAAAGATATTCCAGAGAAGGAGCGCAGTGTTGGGAGATCACAGTCAAATCCGTGCACCAGCTGCTGTTGATGTAGAAGCAAACGCCACCGCCTTTTGTTTTGTTGGAGAGCTCCGCGTTGCGATCCGCGCGGAGGAGATGGAAGCCTTCCAGGTGAAGCGCGCTGTCCGGGACACTCGCGCTTAGCCACGTCTCCGTGAAGCACAAAACACAAGACGAGGAAAAGTCCTTGTTACTTCTCATCAGCAGCACTAGTTCGTCCATCTTGTTGGGAAGTGAGCGGACGTTTGAGAGAAAGATGCCAGGTAAAGGCGTGCGCGCGCCCCGTCTGCGCAGGCGGACGAGTGAACCCGCTCGCTTTCCACGGCGCCGTTTCCCTCTTTTGGTCAAAAAATGGACCAGGTCCGCAGCTGATGCTAAAAAAACTGGTAGTAAGTCCGTAGGGGTGGTAGTTCTAATGTCCAGAAGCTCCATGCGGGTATAAGAGCACGCAGACGAACAGTTAACGCACAATAACAAACAAAACAGAGCGCACGAAAGCACCACGGCTGCCATCCTCGGCGCCATCTTCCCTAGCAAAACCTGATAACATTCTAAGCTGAACACAGCAAATTAATGTATGTAATTATGACAAATACAAATATGCAAGAATATTTTGCTACAATAATAATTAAAGTAAATAATATTTCTGAGTTGGTCATGAGTTCATATTGGTTTCTGTGGAACGGGACTTCTTTAAAACCAACGTAAACCACAATGGGTCGGGGGTTTTGTCCCTGATCCTCCATACACAGCATGAAGAAAATCACAAGCTGATTGTCTGCGCCAAGACGTCCATGTTGCTAAATACTCTGTAGGCAGAGTAACGATACTCCCGGTTACCAAATCTAGATTCTTGGCTGAGCCAAATGCAAGATTCCTTCATCCAAGAACAACAACTTAAAAGGAGCACGTCTGCTCAGACACCCTTCTGGATCCTGTCTACAGTACTTATTTTCCAGGTCTGAGGGCATCAGTCGGCAAATGCAGCAGGTGCACCGAGCTTGCTGACCCTGGTGTCCCTCTACCTGCTCCTCTCCCTGCTCTCCTCAGAAACTTGTGAAAAATCAGTTGGACTGGATTCCTCAAAAGAAACATAAGAGGGTTTACAGGTTAATGTGATGAAATGCATGTTTTATATAAACTTAACTGAAACAAGGCATGACGTGTTTTGGTCAGGGTTTTGTGTTTACAATGAAAAAAACAATGTTGCTAATACTTTACCTTGATGCAAAATACAAACAAATGTGGGTAGAGTACACAAAAGTTGTGCTCAAGTAATAATAGCAATACCTTTAATTGAGTAAAAGTAGCTGAAAAATGCTACTCAGTGAAAAAGGTTTTGGTAAAAAAGTTCCTTGTGTACTGTGTAACACCTACTTTTAAAATATCAGACACCTAAGCATGAAATTCTTGGTAAATTCAGGTATTTCATATAGAGTAAAATAAAACAAAATAAAATGATTACAAAAAAAAATAGTTTTTAGCAGAGGAAACCCTTCTCGAAGTAATTTGTTGAAATATAAAACTAATATAGTTGGTATTAGTATATATTACAAGGTAAAATGTACTTCCAATGACCATTTACAGCGTTTACTGTATATTCACTTGACCTCAAATTGAAACAAAAAGCTCATCATTCAGATTACATTAAAAATTAAATGTAGAAACAGGAGCTTTCCTGTAACAGAGTATAGCTCCGTGTCTGATTTATTTTGGGTTACAATATGTTTGCTTTTCATTGTGTGAAGCATCTAAAATTTTACTCAGGTGGGATTAGCAATGCTTCATTATATTACTCAAGTAATATATAAATAAAAAAAAGAATAAAAAAAATACATTAACATTTGTTTTTTATTTGTAATTTTTTCTTCAAAAGATTAACTCAGGTGATTTATTAATCAACATGATTAATTAATTTATTTTTATTATTTGGCTTCGTACTTGATTCACTTTGCTACAAATTTTCCCACGTATCATATCCTAGAAATACACTAAAATTGATTTGGTCTAAATATCTTCCATCACATTTATTACCTCAGTCGAAGTTATGCGTGCAAAGCTGTAAATTGTCGAGTATAGAGCTGACTAAGTTGTTTATGATCGCTTGCGAGTGCACGTACAACATGCACGCCTCATGCACGAGGTTACCGTTAAGACTGCAGTAACACGTTTGGCCTGATGGGGCAATCGCGAGCACAACATTTCAAACTTCCTTAGAGTCCCTTTAATATGGGATTTAAATGTCATGTCTTGGTCAAAAATTACACAGAGGTTCTTTACATTATTACCAGAGGCCAAATTATGAAGTGATTGATTTAGCAGTTTCTTTTTTAAAGGTTCTGGTCCAAAGACAACAACTTCTGTCTTGTCTGAATTTAAAAGTAGAAAATTCAGAGTCATCCAGGTTTTTATGTCTTCCAGACACGTTTGTAATCTACCTAACTGATTGGTTTCATCAGGTTTTATGGATAAATATAATTGTGAATCATCAGCATAACTGTGGATATTCATTCCATGTTGTCTAATTATTTTACCAATTGGAAGAACCCTGTGGTACTCCACCGGTAACCCTTGAGTGTGAAGAAGATGTATCATTGATATGAACAAACTGGAATCTGTCGGACAGATATGATTTAAACCAGCCTAGTGCTGTTCCCTTGATCCCTACAACATGTTCAAGCCTTTCTAAAAGAATATTATGATCGACAGTGTCAAAAGCAGCACTGAGATATAACAAAACCAGAACAGTCACTCATCAATTATCTGAGGCCATTAGAAAATCATTAGTAACTTTTACCAGTGCTGTTTCAGTGCTATGATGAGCTCTAAAACCTGACTGAAATTCATCAAACACGTTGTTTCTGTTTAGATGCTCACATACTTGATTAGCAATTATTTTCTCAAGAATTTTGGATAAGAAAGGAAACCAACCTCTATTTGTATTTGATGTATTAGGATATTCGCCCGTTTGTGATACCTATTTCTCTTTACATTGTGAAGCATAGTCAGTAGGAGAGAGGTAAGATTTTCACACAAACTTAAGGACTTTGGAGGACTGTGTGCCACGGTAACGTTAACGCAACCAATCACTGTTAACAGGGAAATTTGCAGTGAGAGGAACTCGATCTCTTTTATTGGACTCGGCAGTTTCTTCCTCGAGGTCATGCATATCTATCACTGTCATGCATTGACCTATTACAGTACGGAAATTGCCCAGAGTGAGAGTTTTTCCTGATTCGCACCTTCAGACAGGGATGGTAAAGCCTGAGCTAACCCACGGACATCTGCTAGGCTAATTCTTCTGCCTGTACGTTTATAATCTTTCCTCTTCCTCTGTATTAGACACCTTTTCTTTCCAGAGTTAAAACAATACCCATGTCTTCCTCATCTGTCTTTTGGGGTCCCTCAGAATGATCTGTTTTAGGCTTGTCACATCGTCCACTTCTTTATTAGCCTGTATGGCCCATTGGAGGGACCAGAAGTGGGCTTTGTTTAAGGTTTTAAAGGTGCAGGTTTTGTACTAGTATTCTTCCCAGTAGTATAATACACATCCCACTTTAATTCCCCTTTATTATTTTTTACTACCAGTAACACGTGTGGGTTGTGTTTAGGTGGATAGGGTACATCAGGGTCAGATACTATAGACAAATGTTTGATACCTTGTCCCAAAACACCCATTTGTTCCATTTGGCCACTTTTTTCAACAACTTAGCTCTTCTTCCTGTCATCTTACATGCCGTAGTAGACTGCTTTAAATTTCTTCGCTTCCTCAAAACACATCTGATTCAGACATCTACGGTCTTCCCCTCTACTGCCCTGCTATTTCCACATATTCTTGAAATATTCAGACCCCCATTGAGTGTTCTACCACGGAAGATGAGATGGGTTTTAAATGGACTGAATGGTAAATGGACTGAACTTATATGGAGCTTTTCTAGTCTTACTGACCACTCAAAGCGCTTTACATTGAAGCCACATTCACCCATTCACAGTTGCATTCATACACTGAAACCCAACATGGCTCGGTAGGACAATGTAGAATTTGGGGGGTTAAGTGCCTTGCCCAGGGGCACATTGACATGTGACTGGAGGAAGCTGGAATCGAACCTACAACCCTCCGATTGCAAGCAAACCACTCTACCAGTGAGCCACAGTCGCCCCCTTTAGGTTATCTCTAAATGGGAGATTATTTCCTTGGAGGTACAAAGATCAGTTTATTAAACTAATCAGCTTGTAGCACTCAGTACTTGTTACATTCTCATTGGTTGATACAAAAAGCCAAAATTTTTATTTTTTTTGGGTAATCATCATCAGCACATATGAATCACACTGGAAAGTCCCTAACGCTTTTCCATGACCTTTTTTGGCCTAGCAAATTGTAGATGTACCTACTTAAAACTAAGCAAAATATTTTTTATTCATCAATAGTCTTTACCAGAGGAAATGATGGACAGTTTTGTCCCGGTGAAAGTTGGGATTCTTGATTAAGTTTTCGCCTCAGTGACACCCACCACAAGTGTTATGGACCCGATTCCCACCCTATTTTTAAGCAGTTTTAGAAAGCAAAATCTTTAAGCAAAGTTTTAGAAAACCTTAATGATTTTATCAGCGCTCATAATGTCCTAGAAAAATTTCATTCTGGTCTCAGGGTGAACCACAGCACCAAGACGGCCCTTCTGAAGATTGCTCATCTAAAGGCCACAAGATCACATGTGGTGTGCCCCAGGGTTAAATTTTAGGCCCAGAACTTTTTAATCTGCATATGCTCCCGCTTGGCAGCGACCTCATAAGACATGGAGGTAAAGTCCACAGTTATGCTGATGATACACAGTTGTACATTACCATGTCTCCTGGTGACACAGGGCCAATGGATACAGTTTTTACTGCATTACTGCAGCTCGACGAGGACAAAACTGAATTGTAAGTCATCGGTCCTGAGACTCAGAGAGAGAAACTTGTACTAAAACTATGCTCACTGTCTTTTAATCCTACTTTACAACTGAAGATCCTGATGAAGACCAGGAGGCGGGAACACATTACACTCGTCTTAAAATCACTGCATTGACTCGCCTTGTGTTTCAGGATCGATTTTATAGCTTGTTGTTGTCGACGATCCTGCTCCACCTCTTTGCAAGGCAGGATGAACCAGCTTACCATCGAAGCTAAGGGACCTATTCAGCCAGTTGAGTCCTCCCGATCAGGTTCTGCAGAGAATCCCCCTAAGCTGGTGATTAGAAAGATTCGTCCAGCCTCTAACTGCCTTCTCCCAAGCGTCTCATCCTGCTTCCTGTGACGGTTTGGCCCGACAGAGCAGCCAAGCAGCCAGCCATAGATCCCCAGCCACAGCCGTTAACGGCAGCTCTTTCTCATTGACAACCTGGCACCAAGGCTTTTTACTACTATTGAAGAATCCCTTGAAGGCGACATGACTCAATATTTTGAAGGTCCACAACTTCCAATTGAATTTTGATTGCTTCTTTAACTGCAACCTTAGCAGGGATACAGCCAGAGTTGAAAAGGAGTAGATTACATTAAAGATATCTTATCAAATTTTTCTTTCCGTAAAACTGACTGAGAAAACTTTTGATGAAATAAATTTAAATCGAGGTAGAGACAGAGGTTCGTACCCATCTTGGCAGTCCCTCCTGTGGAAATCCATTTGAGCACTGAATGGAAACCTTGTTGAAATCCAGCATTCCCAAACTGGCAGTTGTCAGTCTCACAAATCCAACGATAAGGGAACCCTTATGATGGATGATGGAAACTCTCAAACTGAACAGAAAACTTGAACAGGAGTCCAAAAGGTGAATCAATCAAAAATGAAAACCACTGTGTGAGCAGCTGTTTTGAGAGTCAGAATCTAGAAGCCTCAACCTTGTTGGCCCTTGGATTGTCCCCTATGTTATGCAGAAACTCCAGTCATTAGTTGAGGCTTTGTTTCTCCTAAAACTGCTGTGTTCTTGCTGTAAGTTTTTGCACATCTCTGTCCAACGTTGACTCAAAGCTCTGCAGGGGAACAACCAGTAAGTTGTTCCATAGATCGTTCTTATATACCTTCTAGGCGTAATATACGTAACATACGTAATAAATGTGACCGTTTGCTACTTATACCAGAATCTTAACTAATTCCTGGTCTTAATAAGGAATAGTTCCTGTATGTCTTCATTAACAGCTCCGATCCTTGACTCTGTCACTGCTGTATGACCTGTCCTGACCAAACCTACTTTCCCATTCTAAACAGTGTAGAGCCCCTTTTACCGTTTTTCAACCCTTGACCTGTTCTGCACACCTTTGCATCACACTGGAACTGAACTACAATTCCCGGTAATATCTCGCTGTTGTCCTCCCATTGCTAAGCGCATGTTTCCTAACATAAGATTAACTTATTCTTTATGCTCCAGGTCAAAACTTTAGTTCTTGTTTTAACTTTCCTTTCCATTGCCCCATATCCTTCTGTCTCGGTCAACTTCTTTTTTCTGATTCATCACAGTTTCACAGTTTTCTTTCCCTAACTTAGGTGTGTATTATTTCTAAAACATTTTCAAAAGAATCATGATTTAAATCACAAAAGCTCACATCAAACATCAAATTGTTTTGTGGTTATAACTATAGGCTGTTGCAAAGACTACAGAAACTACCTGCTTGTCCTCCACTTCTGCTTTTTCCAAGCTACACTCAGTCTTGCACGTTAATATGTCCCTATTTTCTCTCAGCTTTGGACATTGTATTCTGGTGCAACCATTATTCTAAATTAAATTAAATCTAACTCCTCTTTCCTTATGAAGTGCAATTTCCTGTATAGGATAATGAGGTGATCTCAGGTTATTTTAACAGGCTATTTTAATGGTTTTTAAGTGTCTTAATGGTCTTGGGCCTTCTTATCTTTCTGAACTGCTTTTACCATATGAACCTTCATGATCGCTGCGCTCCTCTGCCAGTGGATGTGCACAACTGGGGGATGTCAGCCTTTCAGGCTATTCTCTACTCCTCCTCTCCTCTCTTCATCTGTCTTGAATCTTTCCTGTCTGTCTATTTATTATCTTTCAGTTTTCATTCTCACACCCTTGTTACAGTGCCAGTCCAGCCATTCAATTCAATAAAAAAGAACAGTTTATTGATCCCAGAGGGAAATTCCCAGCCCTAGCCCCTGTTATTTTCACTTTTTACTTCTCATTAGTTTTCTAAAAATCTTTTCAGATTCTAGTACAGCGCTATCTATACTACACCCAAAATAAATATTTAATACTTTTACTGTGGATTTTTTTTAGAAATAAGTCAAAATAAAGTGCACAGTCTTTCCAAAATCCGTGTTTCAGTTTTAGAATTTTATATCTCCAAAATGTTAGAGGTGATGCCAAAGTTTTTTCAAATTCTAGTAGAGGGGCAACTATAGCACAGCCAGAATAAATATCTCATAATGGTTCTGTAGATTTGTTGAGGAAAAATATGTCCAAGTAGTATAGCGACTTGAGAAACATGCATTTGTCTGATTTTATGTTGTTTTCAGGAATTTATTTATCCAAAACACAGAGGTGATAATTTTACAATTCTACTTCTAAATGATTCTTATTAACAAAATACAGAGAGGGCACCGTCAGCGATTAGAAACTGACAAGTTTGCGGCAGTCTCCGAAGTTTGGCAGAAGTTTGGCAAAACATGTGTAATGCTATCCCTTACCTTGGCAAGGACCTCAGTCGTCACTCAGGGGAGAGACTTTGAGAATGTAGTGGTGAAGCTGATGGAACCGTTTATGGACAAGGGCAGAACTGTTACAACTGACAACTACTTTACGTCATTATCATTGGCTCAACGACTGCTCAGCCACAAAACTTCACTTGTTGGAACCATAAACAAGATTCGTCGGGAGTTTCCACCATCAGCCAAACAACCACAGGAGCGCAACGAATTCAGCACGAAGGTATGTTGCAGCACTTTTACCCCTGTTGATACTGCAGTGTTCATTTTCCCTTTTTGGCACCAAGAGCTCCAGTTTTGTTGCACTATTATAGTATGTATAACCTCCAAAGACAATAACATAATTTTTTTTGGTCTTACTTTTTAGGTCTTTTCAACAACTGGCACGCTCCCAGCTGTTTATGCACCCAAGCAGAAGAAGACCGTCTGCATCCTCAGTACCATGCACAGCAAACTTGAGATTGGGGAGAACTGAAAGAGTAAGCAAAACACAGTCAATGACATGAAGTGTGGTCTAGAAATTATGGACCAGAAGGTTTGGCAGTACACCGTGCGTTCAGGAACCTCTCGATGGCCAGTTGCTGTGTTTTATAATATGGTGGACATGGCAGCAATGAATGCTCACGTGCTTTATCAGGCATGAAGTGAAGGAGAGAAGGGTGGACTTCCTGGCAAATCTTGCAGATGAGCTTTCGAAGCAGTTTGTGCAAGGAAAGATGGCTGAAAAAGAGCAGCTTCTTTGGCAACAACCTGCCACACCACCCCCAGGGAAAAGAGCCATGTGTCAGGTGACCATCCAATGTAAAAACAATCGCACAACTTCACGCTGTGTACACTGCTATAAGTAGACTTGTGGAAGATGCAGAAAGGACTTTGAGTGGAAGTGCCAGAGATGTGCTAAGTCAGTCAAGTGAAACATGGGTCACTCCGTCACACACACTCATCCACAATGGATATTTGTATATTTTTATATTGTTTGTATACTTTATTTTTGATCTTTTTATTTGAATATGAAAATAAATGTTTTTGAATCATGAAATGTTTGATTCGTTGACTATACTAATAGTCACTACACTGCTGATTCACAGTTGCAAAAATTGTTGAATGTGTTATTTTAGTAGTATTATATATTGTATATTTTACATTATTTTTTATCAAAATTAAAATATAATGTATTTGTAACATGTTGCAACCAACCCCGAACAGTGTTGCAACTGGGACAATTGCAACACTGGACAGGTTACATTTTAACACAAATTTAGAAGAATCTGTTCCCTGTAGTCATCTTTAAATAGTTTTAAGTGTTAAAAGAGGGATTAAAGTATACTGTATAAAAATGTAGTTTGTCTCATCCACAAGGTTTTTGAGTAATGGAGCCAAATGCAAAACGTTTTGCAACTGTCCCCAGTCTCTCCTAATTGCCACATTTACAGAACAAAGGCATCTATTCACAAGTGATTAACAGTAGGGTCATTTTAATATGTAAGGCAGTTTGAGATGCTAATTTGTATTTCTTAAGGTCCTCAGGTCACAGAAGGACCATCCCATTTAATTTACTTAAAAGTATAGTGGATAATTTTTCAGAATTTCAGGAAAGAACCGCCTTCTCCACTTTTAGAAAAATAAAGCACTGTCACAACAAATCTTCCAGTGATACAAACATAGATAACTTCTAGCAGAAATCTGAAATACATTTCTCCAAATACCATGCCAAAATTACTGCATTGAAGTTAGTTGAACATTCAACAGACATTCATTCTCTTAAAGCGGAGACTCCGTCCAACGTCTCACTGAGAGAAAAGCTCATGAGCGGATACACTGCCGCTGAAACAATCGCTAAATATCCATACATCACAGAAAAAAAAAAGAATTCCTGTGTGATCTCCTGACAAAGTAACCCCATACTTTAGCCTACGTGCCGAGTAGAAACTTGGCAACGGAGGAATCTTTGGGGAGCCCAACCTGTGCTGTCAGCACACGCCACTGTTAGAAATATTCTCCTAAAAACACTCTTTTCTTGTTTCTGTCTTTTGAGCCCTTTCTCTTCTTCTCATACACTTCAAAGACTCTTTTCCTCTTGTGACTCACAGCCATTTTCAAACAATCTGGTGAGGCAGAATGAATGGATAATGGCGTAGTGCGACAGATAAACATGTGAGAGTGTGAATGCAGACTGTCAGGATGATTAATAAATAGGAGGACCAATAGTCTAGATGATCCACCTGGAAGAAGATCCTCCACAATACCTTTAAATAATAATCTCTTTAATGTTGTCTTATTTCCTGGACCTAAGAGGGACAAAAGAACTGTTGTTTTCTCCAACCCATTTAATTTACTTAAATGATGTTCTCTTTAATGTTTTTATCTACAATGGTAAAAAACAAAAACGGTGAAATTTACAGTAAAATACCGGCAGCTGTGATAACAGAAATCAGGTAAGAGCACATTGCTCAGTATCAGCTGGGATAAATGAAAACATAAACAACACAGTAGTTCCTAGTAAAGGTACAGTTAAGCTGACTGTACTGATCTGTTCAAAATGTCTTTAAATGGTCACTTGTGATCAGACATATTGGCGATGAGATTGAGTACTCTTGGGATCACATGCAAGTGTCTTCTTCTTAGTTTTTTTAACTTTTGTTCCCTTCTCTGGGTTAATGTTGAAGAAACACCTTGATAAACGCAATAATCCATAATAAAACACTATACAATGAAAAAAAAAGGGAAAGGCAAGGGGAAAGTAAAAATTACCTCTGACAGAATTCAAGTGTCGAGCCAAGTTCCAGTGGATAGTGGATGTTCATGCAGGAGTAGTTACCAAGCATCCGGCAGATTGCAGAGATGAAGTCAGTTATTTGGTCATTCATGACTTTGTGGTCAATGTTGAGCAAGAACAGTCTTGATGCAAAGCAGGAGGATCATTGGAATAAAATACAAGTGTAAACAAATTAACTGTAAAAACCCTTTTACCATTCAAATGTGTCTTAAAACAGTGAAGGTACCGACATTTAATATAGCGTATTAGCTTTTAGCATTAGCTTAGGTTTTGTGCAGTTGTACTGATTTTCAACTCGCCACAAACAATGATACATGGTGTCACACAGGCTTTCCACTTGGACTTCTTTTGTCATACATGTCTCGTCAACATAGTGGAAGAGGGTCTCCTCTTTTTCATCGAAATAGGAGAGAAGGAGGAGCATCGTATCTTTCATGTCTTCAGAGCAGCCTTTCAGCTGTCCCCTCTGCATTCGAGGCTTTAGTACACCCTCCAAGACACGCTTGTTCTTGTCTGGACAAGTTGTTTTCAGAATGTTCAGAAGCCGTTTTCCCTTCTTTTCCACACTGGTGAGGAAAGTCTCTTACAGCAGTACCCCAGTAAATTCTTCAAAGTGGACTGTCATTCCAATCAACTCAAAGAAAAAAGGCCACTCTTCTACAAGGGTTTGCATGTCTGCGCCGCTGTTTATTGCTTTGCGCTGAGAGTAGTAGGTGCATTTCATTAGAGTTTTTACTTCTTCATGACTGAAGCTTGTCTGTTCACTGAGTATCTTCATACGTTCTTTCTTCTCCTGCTGGGTTTCAAGTGTCTCACTGACTGGCAAAAACATCATTTCCCACTTTATGCAGCCACAGGTGTCTTGAACAGATGCTCGTGCCTGAATCTGTTTTACCAAAGAGTGGTACCCCTGTCCTACAACATCCCCCTCTATGACATCCTGCAGTTACTTGTGATACAATGCAACCAGATTTTTTGCAATTTCATTTGAGGCTCCTCTAGTTGGAGAGGCATAGGCTTTCATCATCTCCCTCCCAATGATGTGAATCATCTCCATCCGCAATCAAGGCTTTGGTCTCATCTCCCTCTAAAGACACTGGATCAAGTCTTCACAAAAATCTTCACATGGAATTCTAAAGTTATCTACCCAGTCTAGAGAATATATTTTGGACTGGGTGAGGGGGAGGCAGAAAATAAAGAGCAGGAAGATGGTGACAATATGCTGGCCTGGCTTGAAATTCCATATGTGGTGCTGTAAAACAAAATGACATTTTTGGACCTTGGCCAAAGTATAATAAAAAAAACAGAAAGCCCTTCGTGGCTATAGTGCAATGAAATCATAATACTTACTGATTTGTTTCCAGGCAGCCAGCAGTTTTCTTGCCTGAACTGATTTCAGGACAGAGTTCAGATCAGTCTCACTGATTAACTGCAAGTCCTTAGATGTCTCCACTCCTAATGATTGTAGTGCCTCCAGTACAATTTCAAGGATTGAGGCAGACGGGTCCGACAGCACGTTGGTAATAGAACTCCTTATGCTGTACCCCATTTCTGAGATGTCTGATAAAAGAATATGAATAAAGGTCAATTTACACCAAGTGGTACCTGTGAAATATGAAGCTGATCTTGTTTAATACTTCACTTTTATATAGTGTTTCGTAAGTACCAAACTAACAGCCCCATTATTGTGACAACACAGTGTTTCGGTGGAACCATTTGGTACCCATACCGCATGTAAGATGTTAATGGATAGAAATCAATTAAGTCAATGATGTTCACACACTGCATCTTTTCTTTTTCCTTTCTCACTGAGTGTAGATGATACTGAGTCAAATGAATCAAAATGAGAACTACTTAACAAAACTCAACAGAGTCAGAGCCCCATGTGATAAGGAAGTGTCCTTTCTTGTACTGTGTTACCTTGTACATTATTTCTACCAGGCCCGGAGTGGCTAATCAGGAGCACCTGGGCATTTTCCGGTGGGCCGTTCAGATATCTGGGCCGCAAGGGCGGAATCTATAGCAATGATAAGGATGCAACCATACCACTTTTCTAAACGATACAGCAATACTTGGATCTGAGTACTTGCCGATACAGAATAGGCCTACCAATGCCGATAATTCTACTACACAAAAAAAGGCAATAAATTAAAAAACAGGTTTTATTTTCTCTACTGCTTTTACAACAAGTGATTGGAAATTCAATAAAAAGTTGAATGATAAAAGTTTACCACAAAACAAAAATTTCAAGTGAAGAATAAACACTGTGAAATTGTTAAAGTTTCCACATTTTAAGTATGTGTTCATGGTAACCTATTGTTTAACTTCAAACACTAAGAGTACAATAGAACGGTCTCAGCCCTGATACCAGTACCAGTATTGGTGCATCCCTATTTTTAACAAAAATAGGTTGTGATATAAAGTTGAGGCATCAAACTCCAGGGATGAAAATGAGTCCCACTCCGGCCCTGTTTTCTACTGTGACCTTTGTATTGGCTTCAGTGAAGTCAAACATTTGGACTGCATATTGAATGGCTTTACTGTACAGCACTGAGTAAAATGGAGAACTATCTTTGCCTTTCAAGATATTTGACGCAAAGACCCTGCAGCAAGATAGGCCTGAAACATCTGATGTCTTTCAGTGAGTGTGTGGCAGAGGTTTTTGAAATTTTTCAAATTTCTGGCACATCTCTTGAAATAACATTGCTTACTTTCAAAGTGCAATGTCCATAATCTTATAAGTGTGCCAAATTTCAGAATCAGTGCTGGGTAATGGCATTGAAAGTGGTGTTTTGGTCTCAGGTTGCATTCTGGGAACAGAGATTTTCTTGACTCTAAATATTCTTGAATGAGAATATCAAGATATGCTACCTGAGCCAATGACATTTTCTGAGCACACACCATATTTACAATATCATTCAGCTGCAGAGTTAAGTTAGCCCACATCATTTGTGGGGTTTGTCACTATGTCACCAAGTATGGAAAGTAGCAATCGTGAGGAAGTTTCAGTTCTTTACAGCCTGTTCTGAGAGTTTAGCTGCTTGAGGGCTGACCTCAGATGGCTTTAGAAGCATCAGGGGCATGGTAACTAAACTGTTTGATGCATCGGTTCAGAGTGGAGTAAGTGAACCATGCTTTTTTCTTTATGAAGTACTTCAGATACAGTGCCACATCGTAAGCCAAAACTCCCTCCTCAAAGATACTGTGACTTAGACATGGTGGAAAGCCTGGCATACACACAAAGTATTTCAGTGAATTGAACAGTGACCGGAACTTCACTCATTCGACGTCTGGTGTATTGTCAATCTGAAGGCAATTAACAGCAGAGTTCTAGTTTGCTTTGGTACGTGTTGGTCCACACAGATTTGGGCCGCACCCTGAAATTCAGATTTTGTTATCAGGCATTACCTGCAGAAGTACTTAGAAGAACTAAAATTTTCACTGAAGCCACCAATACAGTGAGAACCCAGATTATCACCAGCAATGCAAAACAAAGATCCTTTGACTCTAGTTTAATCTGATGCAACAATCCCACTGTCCTCCAATTCTTTCAATTCTGCTAGTAATTCAGATAACACATTAGCCAGACCAAACTCTTTAAAATCTTTCTCCCTCCTAAAACAAGATACATGTGGTCTGCGTCTGAGCTTACATGAATTGTCAAGTTTGAGACTGATGCAAATATAACTAATACCTTGGGTTTTGTCCTTGCAGAGCCTAAAGGGTTAACGACTTCAAAGGCATCCGGGTAGAGTACTAGCTTGAGGCATGATAGGCTTTGACCCAAAAAATCATTCGATTTAAACAGCTTACTATCACTTATATCACAAAGAACATCAACAGGAGGCTCAGTAAATGGACTGGTAAATGGACTGTAGAGGGCTCTTCTGATTTCTGCCATAGATCAGACTTTAGCAGACATCTCAAAGTCTCTCTTAAAGGCACATAATAGGCAAACCTATCTTTTCTGTTTTCATTTCTCCCTAAAAATATTTTCTTTGGTTCCACATAGTTGAAGGCTATTTTAAAGGTCGGAGCCCTGGAGTACACCGTCCTCAATGGCCCGGTATGACATGCAGAAAACAGATCATAGCTTTTGACAGACTCGCAGACTTTGTTGATGTCCTCTGATAATGGTGTGTCATCTTTTAACAGTGATGCAAGTTTACCCAAACTGTATGTCTGCCCCATTGTTCTGTATGGTTGAAGCAGGCAGTAGAAACTGACCTTGCAATTTTAAGTAGAATAGTGATACGTTTCTGCGAAAAAGAGCACAGAATTCAGATGACATTTCCATGTTATCTTCATCTGTAATAGACTGTGCAGCAGGCTTAGAAATCAATGGTACAAAGTCATCTGATGGAACAGATGATGATTGACATGTAGACTCTATATAAATCACCAATGCTGCTATCTGTAAACACTCTGGGGCTGATTTATCAACAGTTTGTGCGTGTTAAAACCGAAGCAACCCGCATAGCATCGCAAAAAAAAGGCTCTGGCTGATCTATCAACACGGGGCAGAGCACATTGCTCGCTAAACCCACAGGAAGATGCACGCTAAACCCACAGGAAGATGCACGCAATCCCTTTAGCACGTTTGCCCTTGATGAATATCCATTTCTGGGCGTTTCTGTAAGAAGACGCAAAATATTGGGAGGAAAATAGGCAAAGAAGTAGGTGTTCCAGGCACAGTGTGATTTACTAAGCATAAACATATTTGTGCCGGCTATTTTAACGTTTATTTTTCGCACTTCTGAAAAGCACGTCTTAATTTTGTGCTACACCATTCAACATAAGTTTATTATCGACAAACAAAAAATGCCATTTACACACAACTACAAGTAATAAACACTCTAATGGCCATACGCCTGAAAGTTATGTAAATATTTTACTGTTTTTCCCCCAAAGACGCATCATAACTCACTGCGCGCTCATGTCTCATGAAGATGGGCTGAGCGCACATGATCCCAGTGGATCCTCAGTTTCCCCGTAGTGGATAACCTTCCTGGAGTCCAATTAACAAAATGTAGTAATAATATACAATACCACAATGATAATTGGCATTATATATGACATGTTAAAAACGGACATGCTGCAGTTTTAATCAGTCTAACCCTGCAATATGATGCGTGCATGCAGCAGAGAGCAGCACATGTACACCACATAAATTGCATCTGTTGCTGACAAATAAAAAACAGAACTCACAGCATTTTAGCCTAATTTTTGTGGATCCATGCGCATTTTTCCTCCTCTCTCTAGCCGTGGTGCAGCTCGCATTAATGGCCGCAAACTCCTAATTTGAATACTGCTGCTTGTGCCTGTTGAGAGTTGCTCATGCAGTCTTAGTAAATTACCTGCAAATTTTTAGTGCCGCACACAATTTTGTGGTCATTATCAGGAGTCTTTTTTATATATATATATATATATATATATATATATATATATCTTTTTATCTTATGTTTTTTTCCCATTATCACCCAGTGTCCGTCTCTAAGTCCAGTCCTGGGCATTGCTGTCCCTCCACCAACCCCATGAGGGCCCTACACTGGGCTCAAGCCTCCTTCATGCTTTGAGGAGTGATGAACCCTTCTTTTCACCTGAGGGGGTGGGGATTCCCCAGCTGGGAAGGATCACATTATTCCACCCAGATCCTCCCCAATCCCTCAGGCGCCCCGGTCAGCCAGGAGGGGGCAGTGTACAGCCCAGAACTAGTGCATGTTTTTGTGGGAGTAGCTCACATTAGCTACTCAAGGGAATATGGGGAAAACTTGCAAACTCCACACAGAAAGGCCCTTTCGCCAACCCAACCCAGGGTCTTGGTGCTGATGATATGGAGGAACAGACACACCCTCAGCACCCACAGCGTCCCCTGCGGGAATCAAACCCAGGACCTTCTAGCTGTGAGGTGGGCTTAATAAATCAGCCCCTCTATGTTTGCGTGAGATGTGGGCAGTAAAAGATGATTTAACTGTAAAGGTATTTGTGCATCCTCTTACTGGACAAATGACCACTTGTCCTTCCATAATATGGCTCTTCAGATGATTAATTCTTTAGAGTTTTGACATTGAGTATTCACACATCGCCATTCAACATGTAAATGCACAAACCACCACCGCACTATTCAATTCAATTCACTTTTATTTATATAGCAGCAATTCAAAACAAGTGTCATCTCAAGGCACTTTACAGAAAACAGGGTAGGGGCAGAGTGTCTTTGGTCAAATTGAGCCTTAAACGCACCATACCTGGTGTATGTCTGCTTGCAGTCTGCTTCAATACACCGAAAAAAACAACGTGGCGCATTCAGATGCAGTGAATTCAGGGTCTGCTTCCTTCGGAGGACTCATTTGAAGTATGTCACGTCACATCGCCGCGACGAAGGCTGTCCAAATTCATAGGAACCTTCAAAGGTGGCCCACAAATGCGTCCTCCTTTTCCCCGAATTGGAAGGATGGGTCTGGTGGATCCTTTCCCGACCCACCTATTCCATAGTACCTTTCGGCAAAGCACTTCCAGCATTTTGGCGGACGAAGCGAGTGGCAGCGGAGCGGGAGATGAATATGCTTTCCGATGTAAGTTTTTTAAAATCTGGCGGCTAAAAACAATACATTTTTAATGCGATTGTCTAGTTAGGCCTTTCGTTTTAGTGTCAACCATATTATTTTATATTGGTACGTTTACATTTTTAAAAATCATCACGTTTGTAAACTAAGCATTTAGATAACAATGGCTCTCACACCAGAATTTTATTTATTGATTTTTCCTCTGCTTTTAATACAATATAACCTCATATCTTAACCACAAGGCTGCTGGAACAGTTTGATCTAAGTAAAAACCTGGTTGGCTGGATCCTTAACTTTTTAACGGACAGGACACAAAGAGTGAGAGTGAATGGCAGTCTCTCGGAAAAAGTCTGTTCATCAACAGGCTCCCCACAAGGATGCGTACTCTCACCTCTTCTTTTTATCCTGAACACAAATATGTGCAAGAGCAGGTGGGAAAACAAGACTATAATTAAATATGCAGATGACTCAGTACTTGTTAGCCTGCTCCAAAGCAGTGAAACTGGTCATGGCCCAGTCATTAATGACTTTGTTGAATGGTGTGAGGCCTCTCACCTTCAACTAAATGTAGTTAAAACGAAGGACCCAATTGATTTTAGGAGACAAACAACCCAAACACAAGAAATTACATCGATCAAAATATTGAATGTGTTGAATTGTATAAATACCTGGGGATGGCAATAGACTCCAAACTTACATTTAAAACTAATTGTGAACAAGTCTGTAAAAAAGGGCATCAACGTTTGTTCTGTTTGAGGAAACTGAATCAATTTCACATTCATAAGTCCATCATGACCCTTTTTTATCATGCTTTCATTGAGTCAATTTTATCATTTGCGCTAGCAGCCTGGTTTGGGAATCTCACCTTGAAAAATAAAACCTTGCTCCATAAAATAGTAAAGTGGTCCAGCCGGCTGATAGGTGATCCACAGCCTAATGTGGAGACCTTGTACACAAAACAGCTACAGCGAATAACTAGCTCGATTTTAAACGATAATTCTCATCCATTGCACACAGAGTTTCAGCTTCTACCCTCCAGGCGTAGGTTTATAGTCCCCAGGTGTAGAACAAAAAGACACAAAAATAGTTTTGTTCCTGCAGCCATTAGTTTTAGAAATAAGTTATAGTTTTATGGTGGCCCTAGTCTTTATGCATTTTACTTTGTATTTGCGTATGAGGACTCTACTGTAACTAATTTTATTCTATGTAGCCTATGTTTTATTTCATTCTGGACCAGTAGGAACTTTATCCCTACTCTTGTTGATGTTTTACATGATGTGTGATATGTATGAGGACTCTACTGCAAACAAAATCTACCTTAGGGTATAAATAAAGGAACTTGAACTTGACTTGAACTAGCTTCTTTCTTATTGCCAGTGTGAATATCCCCTTTCACACAGCTAATTTCTTGTTAGTGAATAAAGCTGATTTTAACGCTTTTAGGGACGAAAGAGTGACTGAAATTTTCATAAATCTCCGGGGAGAGAACTACATGCTCTTCACCGGAGCAAAGAATTCTGCCACTGTGGGATGGAGGTACAGGAATAAATCTGTTTAGAAATCCCATTGTAATATCAAGGCAGCTTTGTTTCTTTTGTTTTGTGCAGTACATATAACCTTACTACAGTCATTAAACAGCTGAAAAATGTTTCTTACTTCTGTTGTTTTGTCCTTTTTTAGTACCTTTCTGTAAAATATTGTTCCACAGTTGTCGTTTTGATATCTGTGATTAGCCCAATTTCATTATTTTCTCTTTTTCTTATGCAATAGGATAGTTCTGGAGAAAATTGGCCTGTCTGGCAAAGTGACACCAGTTCAAGCAAAGAAAAAGTGGGACAATCTTAAATATATATATATAAAGTATGTCCTTGTATAGAAAATAATATTTTGTAAGTAACAGTCAAAAAAGAGCAATCATAGGTTTAAGCTTAAATGTTGTGAACTGTTTTGATTTTTACTTGTCTTCAGGAATGCAAGTATCCAGGGTCAGGAAAGGGAGTGAGTGGGAAGCCCACGGCTGCTACTTGGCCCTGGTTTGTCCAAATGGATGAGGTTTTGGGACAAAGGCCTTCGATTTGTCCCCCTGTCCTTATTGCCTCTATCTCTATGAACACTCCAGGGCCAAGTGCAACAGTGAGTGACCAAGAGGAGTCCGAGTCTCACGTCGTGAGAGGTAAAACTTGAACGAATAGGCTGTAAACTGTACTTCTCTGCTTGTAGTGTTGTTTTAGACACTGTAATTTTAACACAACTTGTTTTTATATTATGGTGTGAATGATGTTATTATCTGTTAGCATGCCTCTTCATAAACAAAACGACTATCCATTTTGCGCTACGGTCGTCCATGTTTTCTGTTTACATTCCACTTCAATTGCCTCGAACGCTTAGAAGTGGGAGCTAGTACATTTCAGGTAGGAGAAGTCCCACGTCCCACTGGTTTGGATGGGCTCTCGAACGCAGCATCCAAACTATTAAGTTTGGTAGTCAGACGAGTCGAGTCCATTCATGACGTGGTAAGGTGGCCAAACGAGAATGCAGGATATGGTTAAAGATGGCAGATAAAGCTAAATAGAGGACAAGATTTTTTGGGGGGGGCTGTCACGTGATCGGGACGTGACGGGAGTATTTTTTTGGGATCTGGACGGTACCGGAGTGACAATTTATTCTTGTGTCACCCTCTACTCTGTATATGTTTAAAAAAGGTGAGCTTGGAAGGTTGCCGGTTCAAGCCCCGGCTCTGACAGTCTCAGTCGTTGTGTCCTTGGGCAAGACACTTCACCCGTTGCCTACTGGTGGTGGTCAGAGGGCCCGGTGGCGCCATTGTCCGGTAGCCTCACCTCTGTCAGTGCGCCCCAGGGCAGCTGTGGCTACAATGTAGCTTGCCATCATCAGTGTGTGAATGTGTGCGTGAATGGGTGGATGACTGAATGTAGTGTAAAGCACTTTGGGGTCTGTAGGGACTGAGTAAAACGCTATACAAATGCAGGCCATTTTACCATTTGAAAAATAAAAGAATAAAATCTTCTCTAATGTATTTGTTTTATTATTTTCCTAATTCGAAGGGATATTGAAAACCTTGGTGTTTTAGTACCCTCGTCGCACAATGTTGCCCTTAGGCAACAAACCATTATTTGATTGGGGGGGTGGGGGCAAATGTAAAGATCAATATGTTGTCAGGGACCCACGAGGTCTTAAAAAGTGTGTTGAAATATTTTTTTCCCCCTAAAATAAAAATTCATGCCATAGAGGGTTAAATGATTCCCGTCTAACCTAGAAAAAATATTCTACTACTTTATAAAAATGCCCTTCGACAAGCTAAAACAGCGTATTTCTCGTTATTAATAGAGGTAAATAAAAACAATTCTAGGTTTCTTTTTAGTACAGTTACCAAACTTACACAGACTCATAGCTCTGGTGAGCCAACTATTCCCCCTTCTCTCAGTAGTGATGACTTTATGGGATTTTTTATGAATGAAATAAATTCTATTAAAAATAAAATCATTGGCATTCGCCCAAACGTCATTAACTCTCTGTCAGTAAATGAGGCAGTATGAGAGAGAACTGTAGAACATTGTCTATGTCTGTACCGTTTTGATTCTGTGGAACTTCGGGAATTATCACAAATATTAGCTTAATCTAAACCCTCAACTTGTATGTTATACCCAATACCAACCAAATTATTTGAGGAAGTTTTCCCTCTGGTTACTGGCCCTATTCTAGACATGATGAATCTAACTTTAAGAAATGGCTATGTGCCTCAGGAATTTAAGGTTGCTGTAATTAAACATTTACTTAATAAAAACTCCCTGGATCAAGAAAGATTAAGCTAACTACAGACCTATATCTAACCTTCCTTTCTTATCCAAAATTCTTGAGAAAATAGTTGCTAATCAAGTATGTGAGCATCTAAACAACAACAACCTGTTTGAAGAATGTCAGTCAGGTTTTAGAGCTCATCATAGCACTGAAACAGCACTGGCGAAAGTTACTAATTATATTTTAACGGCCTCAGATAATGGATTTGTGACAGTTCTGATCTTGTTAGATCTCAGTGCTGCTTCTGACACAGTTGATCATAATATTCTCTTAGAAAGGCTTGAACATATAGGGATCAAGGGAACAGCACTGGGCTGGTTTAAATCATATCTGTCCGACAGATTCCAGTTTGTTCATGTCAATGATACATCTTCTTCACACTCAAGGGTTACTAGTGGAGAACCACAGGGTTCTGTGCTTAGACCGATTCTCTTTACTGTATATATGCTTCCAATTGGTAAAATAATTAAACAACATGGAATGAATTTCCACAGTTATGCTGATGATACACATTTATATTTATCCATAAAACCTGATGAAACCAATCAGTTAGGTAGATTACAAGCATGTCTGGAAGACATAAAAAACTGGACTCTGAATTTTCTACTTTTAAATTCAGACAAGACAGAAGTTTTTGTCTTTGGACCAGAACCTTTAAAAAGGAAACTGCTAAATCAATCACTTCATCTGGATGGCATTAATTTGGCCTCTGGTAATAATGTAAAGAACCTTGGTGTAATTTTTGACCAAGACATGACATTTAAATCCCATATTAAACAAGTTTCTAAGATTTATTTCTTTCACCTCCGGAATATAGCTAAAATTAGAAACATCCTGTCCAGGAGAGATGCAGAGAAACTAATCCATGCATTTGTTTATTCAAGGGTAGACTACTGTAATTACTTATTATCAGGAAGTCCACAAAATGCAATTAAAAGCCTTCAGTTGATCCAAAATGCTGCAGCAAGAGTTCTGATGAATATTAAAAAGAGAGATCCCATTTCTCCACTGGCTCCCTGTTAAATCCAGAATAGAGATTAAGATCCTGCTCCTTACTTATAAAGCCCTTAATAATCAAGCTCCATCGTACATCAGAGATCTGATTGTTCCATATGTTCCTAACAGAGCGCTTAGTTCTCAGACTGCACAACTACTGGTAGTTCCTAGGATTTCTATAAGTAGAAAGGGAGGCAGAATTTTTTGTTATCAGGCTCCTCTACTGTGGAACCAGCTCCAAGTTTTAGTCTGTGAGACATATACTCTGTCTATTTTCAAAACTAGGCTTAAAACCTTCTGTTTTGATAAATGTTATAGTTATAGTGGCTTAGGTTATCCTAAGCTATTTTTGTAGTAATGCTGCTATAGGTTTAGAATGTTGGAGGACAGGCTGACCACTTTTCTTCTCTGTTCTACTTTTCTCTTCTACTACTCTCCATATATATATATATATATATATATATATATATATATATATATATATATATATATATATATATATATATATATATATAACCTTTGTATTTACTTTACCCAACGTTCCAAAATCTGAAAGAAAATTTAATTACAGTAGAACTTTATCAGACAGTGCTGTAACAGGTTTTAAATAATTTGTTCCATTCTTCCTATATATTTTTTTCTGCTGTTATTGCGATTGTTAACCCTGTTTTCTCTCAGTATTTTTCTCCCTATAGAAGCTCCACATGGTCTGGTACTTTGCTCAACTATAAATTCCCCTGCTGGATGGGAACATCAGTTCAGATGATACTCAAAGTGACCGAGCATCCTCCATGCAGTGTCTTCTCTTTCTTCTCAGACCCCCAGATGGTCGTGGCAGATGACCGCTTGTACTGAGCCAGGTTCTGCCGCAGAACTGTTAAAGGGGAGTTTTTCCTCTCCACTGTCGCTACATGCTTGCTCAGTATGAGGGATTGCTGAGGAATTGCTGTGGTTGGAGTCTGCATGATCCGGGCACAACCTCAAGTCGATGACTCATCGCAATCTGCTTGGATTCCTTACATAGAAAACTCTTGACTGACTGGAATGTTTGTTTAATTGTATTGAAATTACTTTTGATGTAAAGTGCCTTGATTACATTTGTTTTGAATTGGCGCTATATAAATAAAAGTGAATTGAAAAACAAAAGTGAAATTGAATCCTGCTTCACATGCATCAATCTTTCTCCTCATGTCAGATCATGATGCCATTTGGGTTCTAATTTCTGAATAGAACTTCATCTCGCCTTTGTTCTAATATGTCTGCAGTCTCTAACATTTCCTTGTCTGTGATGTCTCTCTTTAATCTTTCTCTTGTTGCAGGTTCCTGTGGCTTCCAATGGTCATAAAGAATAATCCCCCCCTTTTTCATTATTTCTTCTTCTCTTTCATACATTATCATCTTTTCCGTCTATACATTAACTCTTTCAGAGTCTTGGTAGATCTAATATGCTTTTTGCTTTATCTAGGAGCTCACTTAACATTAGCTATTTGCATTGGATTGCATATTTAATGTCCTGTCTGTCTTCATTTTCATCTTGACGTGAGTCATTTAAGTCTTTATTTTTTTGTTGCAGAGTTGCAATCTTTTCATTTATGACCGTTTCACTTTGTAGCATGCAAGTCTTCCATTTTTATTAGTCTTAAACTGTTTTATTTTCTGACTAACTTCTGCCCTGTTCTCAATGTAACTGGTATTACCGTAGGACCTTGAGACCACGTTGTGCAGCATGATGCAGTAGCATTCAGTACATATTGAGAAGGCTAGAACTGGTAGTGAAATGACGATATATTAAAGATGTCCATGTCATCAACCAATGTAAGAGCAGTCATTTTCCTTATTAGCCATCATCCATAGCTGATTACATTGGTACTTTTATCTATACTGATACAATCACAACCTTTTTCCATGAACATTTCTAGTTATATAAGTAAGCTTAATTATAGTTACAAACCTTGTTCCCGTTCTCAACTCAACCTAGAATTGAATTATTTTTTTAAACCTTCCGTGTTTCCTTCTCCGTTTACTTTTTAATGCGTGTTCTTTTTTCCAACAGTTTACGTTTCACTTCATCGTACGTCACCATACTTCTGCTTACTAGAAACCTTCAAAATAAAAGCTTATTAACTTATTTCATAGTTAACATAGAAATAGTTAACCTTTACAGAAAAAGCTCTGGTAATGATATTCTGGTCTCTTCACCATTCTCATACTTATCTCACTGCAGCATTTGATACAATTTCACATGATATTTGTCTGAACAGACTCAAATACAATTTAACAGTATCACTATTGTAAAAATGCTTCCCTGAAGAATTCTTTTCTCTTTATTTTCTATTTAGAGTTGGTGAGCAGACTGAGATCCAGTGAAAAACAGCTGGACGACCAACAGACAACAAATACAGGTACCAGAGAATGCTCGTTTATTAGCAAATTCATGACCATTGTGTTCAAGGCACTTTACGAGGAAAGTAATTTCAATTCAATCAAACATAAATTCCACTGAGGGACAGCTGAAGAATCATTCTGCAGTTACCATGTATTACAGTTACCATGTATACGTACTATGTAATACCAAGTATTATGTTTGTTCATCCTCACTGAAGTTATTACTTTTTAAAATTGTATTTATTACATGATTTCCTTCTTAGTTCTGGAGGTCAGACTGAGAGTCAGTGAGAGACAGCTAAATGAGCAGAAAAGTCAGATGACACATATATCGGAAATAATTTTATCAAACCAACACAAAGCAATGCATAGAGCATGTTTTGAAGTAGGATTAAAAAATAATGTACACTTGAACACATGAAACCTTTAGATTGATTGGACATTCTAATAATCAGTTCCAATTTGGACATGCGATCCGGATGTAAAAAGGTGCTTTAATATTTTTTTTATCAGTTTATTAAACTGTTGGAATGCACACTGGTTCATGATCCTATTGCTTCAAAGCTTTGGGACACAGTAAGCTTTTAGCTGATAGCTGAAAACTTTTTGGATAATAAATAGTGCATTTTAAGTTATGTAACTTAGAAAAGTGTGTGTTTTAAAATCACCTTTATTGAAAAAGTCCAAGTAATCAAAAGTTTGTTTGGTTTTCTGCTTAGAGTTGGTGAGCAGTCTGAGATGCATGGAAAAACAGCTGGAAGATCTAAAGACAAGGAATACAGGTACCAAAGCATGCTTAAGAAACTGTTCTCAAATTAAGTTAATAAAGGTCACGTAAGTAAAATCGGATTTGTGAAGTAGATATGGAGGTCCAAGTTGGATTGACTGAAGGACACCTGGAACAGCTAAAAAAATCACACTGCAGGTACCATTATCAAAAAGTAAATGACAGGGAGTGGCTGAAACCTAACAGCCACCCAACACCCTTTGCTGTGCCAAACTGTATATGGCTTACTCTCAAGTTTGTTTCTCTTCACCCTTAAAAATGTACTGATTGGTTTGCATAATGAAGCAAATTAGCCCCTTTATTGTTAACGGTCTGTACTTGTATAGCGCTTTATTTAGTCCCTACAGACCACAAGGCGCTTCACACTAAATTCAGTCATTCACCCATTCACGGACACATTCACACACTAGCTGCCCTGGGGCGTACTGACAGAGGCTAGGCTGCTGGACACTGACGCCACTGGGCCATCTGACCATCCCTTTTATATGTAAACCTGTCTCACTCAAAGGAAAGATCTAAATCAAATTGAGAAACTCTGGTAAGATTTATTTGTAAATCACTGTTCACAGATGGTCTCATCCAATCTGATAAAATAATCTTTCTATTTTGCAAAGAACGAATAGGCAAAAATTGGGACACATCGAGGTAACCACTTTTTTGCCTGAAGACCAGGCACCATTTTCTCCAGAATTACATCCTAAAACCTCTATTCTTGTACCCCAATGAGATAATTGCATTACAGGGCAGCACAGATTTTGCTTGGATTACACAAAAGTCTACAGTAGACTATTGTTTCCAATCCATCATACTAAATGAGTATGTAGCGATACAGGAAAGAAAAATTCCCCTTTAACGGGAAGAAACCTCCAGCTGAACTGTAACCTCAGTGTAAGCAGCCATCTACCATTAGTGACTTGGGGTTTGAAAATACAAAAGCTGGAGAGCTAACTACAGAGGAGCAATATTAAATATGGATATTATCAGGAATGAAAAATATCATGTTTGGGTCAAAATGACCTGCAAGTTCATCTATGTATACAAACTCTGCACAGACATTCCGGGACACATCAAAGTGTCCATATTTTACACAGATAAGGAAAAGTCGTAAACTTTCACAAAGAAAAAGAAAGGATGACCAGTACAATGATCAACACAAAAACTGAAATGGGTCAAATTGACCCTTAACATAATAGGAAAGTTGAGCACAAGAAGGCTTGGATAGACGGAAGTCTGGACAGAGCCAATCAAGTGAACACAATGTTCAACAGGTTAAGTTCAGGAACAAGCTCAGCATCCCCCTCTCATATTTCCAGCCAAAGAGACATCCCCCTCTCCTCTGACCAACACCTGTCCTGTCATACCTCAGATTTTTTATCTTCCACCTCATTCATGAACTCTTCTACTTCCACAACTTTGTCTTCAACCAAGTCAGGAGATGTTGCTACCCCCTTTATCTCCCTCTCCCAACCGGTCTATCTCTAAAAGTCAGGTGAAGACGCAGTTGGAGAAACTGAACCGGAACAAGGCTGCAGGTCCAGATGGTGTAATCCCCAGGGTCCTGAAGACCTGTGCAGAGCAGCTAAGTGGGATTCTGCAGCACGTCTTCAACCTTTGCCTGACCCAGGAGAAGGTTCCATTGTTGTGGAAGACATCCTGCCTTGTTCCACTTCCAAAGAAAACTCTCCCATCAGTCATCACTGTCTTTAGAACTGTTGCCCTGACATCCCACATCATGAAAGTCTTGGAGAGACTCCTGTTGCCTCCCCTGAGTAAGCAAACTAGAATTTATCAGGACCTGCTGCAGTTTTCTTATCGCCATGGAGTTGATGTTGAAGATGCCATCATCATCCTACTTTAACCAACCATCTGTCACCTATACAAAGCAGGCACCACTGTGAGAATTGTCTGTGATTTCTCCAGTGCATTTAAAACAATTTAGCCTGATTTGCTTTGTCAGAAACTCCTGAAGACACAGTTGGAGGCCTCAACAATCGCCTGGAAGAATGACTACCTGACCAATAGACCACAGTTTGTGAGATGGAAGAATTGTGTGTCAAACCAGGCAGTCAGTAGCACATGACCACCACAAGGGACTGTACTCCCACTGTTCCTTTTAACTTTTTACACCTCGGACTACGATTCAAATCAATTCAGTTTATTTACATAGTACCAATTCACAATGGATGCCATCTCAAGGCACTTTACAAGAAGTAATTTCAATACAATTATACAAACATTCCAATCAGTTACAAGTTTTCTATGTGAGGAATCCCAGCAGATTGCGTTACGTCATCAACGTAAGGTTGTGCCCAGTGTTCTGACTTTCTGTGGTACCTCGTCAGAATGTCCTACCATAGTACGCATTGATGGCTATGGCTACCAGTCGGTGCTACCCGTCGGGAATGTGCTACTGTCATGTTTACATCCAGAAAAACAATAATTGTTAGCTTTGATGTTAAATATAATCATAATAAAAGGTTTCTGAAGTGACTGAACTGATTGGCAGTTTAGCATTAATGCCTAACATAGCAACAACTTATATGAACAACGAAAATGTTTTTCAATCCACAGAACAGGCTACCTGTTTAAAATGAAGCTAAAACTAGCATACAGATGCACTAAAAACTGTGACCAGAGTTACCTTATCTTTTAGATACACGTGGTTAGCACACATAAATTAACTAAAAATATGATCAGAATATCCTACCTTTTATATAAACGTGGTTAGCACACATAAATGAACTAAAAACTATGATCAGACTATCCTACCATTAAAGAAACGTGGGCAGCATATAAGTGCTTTGAAAACCATGATCAGAATATCTGACCTCTTAAATAGAAGTGGGTAGCACAAATAAATCAACTAAAAACCATGATCAGAATATCCGACCTGGGAAATTCACTTCATCCAGTGCATAATATATATATAATTTTTGGATGCCATCTCAGAGAAAAACTTTTCACTGCAGCTGGCTTTCTGGCTGATCAGGACATCATGGAGAGGGTGTTGAGTATCACCCAAAATGCCCTCCAATTTCCTCCTCACCTGCTTCTCCACCACAGTTCTTACAGTCTTGAAGCAGTATGCCTTTTTGAGTAGTTTGTCAAGATGTTTGCATTCTTTGTCCACAGTGCTACTGTGTTGTAGAACATATATAGCATGTTATTGCTGACAGTGAAGGACCTTAGCCGTCTGAGGAAGACAAAGTAACTCTGTCCCTTCCTGTATGTTAAGGCGTCTCTCCACCGGTACGATTCGACTCGACTCGGATCGACTCAGCCTCGGTACATTTTACTCTATACTGGCAGAAGTCTTGCTGAGCCGCTCCAAGCCGGGCCGAGCCGATACTATTTTTCGTACCACCTCAGCTATGGTTCCATCCCTGCTGAACTGGTACCTAAAAGCCACGTCAGATAGCTGTCGGTCACTGATTGGCTGGAGGGCGGAGTCACTGGACAGTAACTTGACAGCGTCTTTTAACAACAAACCGACCGCCATTTTGAAACCTCGCTACAGTGAGTAGATGTGTTTAGTGTTTGTTGAAGAACAATGACGTTAGAAACCAGAGCTGTGATCCAAACTGAGTTTCAGCATTTCTGAGCTTTTTGGCTGAAGACAAGATTCAGTGTGAGCTGGATGGAGCTGCTCGCTGTGAGAGGGTTTTCACTCGAAGCCGACCGCGGTTCAGAACCGATGACTCTCACCAGCAGGCCGAAGCAGAGAAACGGAGAAAGCCAAAGTCCTGAACTCGCTGTCTCATACACTCGGTGACAAGCAAATTTCATGCCGCTTTTATGTTTTTTATTCACAATATTAACCTATCCATCCATCATCTTCCACTTATCCGGGGTCGGGTCGCGGGGGCAGTAGCCTAAGCAGAGAGACCCAGATCTCCCTCTCCCCGGCTACTTGGGCCAGCTCCTTGGGAGGAATCCCGAGGCGTTCCGAGGCCAGCTGGGAGACATAATCCCTCCAGCGAGTCCTGGGTCTTCCCCTGGGTCTCCTCCCGGTGGGACGTGCCCAGAACACCTCACCAGGGAGGCGTCCAGGAGGCATCCTGACCAGATGCCAGAGCCACCTCAACTGGCTCCTCTCGAAGTGGAGGAGCAGCGGCTCTACTCTGAGCCCCCTCCGGTGACTGAGCTTCTCACCCTATCTCTAAGGGAGAGCCCAGCCACCCTACGGAGGAAACTCATTTCAGCCACCTGTATCCGCGATCTCGTTCTTTCGGTCACCACCCAGCGTTCGTGACCATAGATGAGGGTAGGAACGTTGCTTGACCAGTAAATTGAGAGCTTTATCTTTCGTCTCAGCTCTCTCTTCACCACGACAGACCGGTACAGCGCCCGCATAACTGCAGACACCTTACCAATCCGTCTATCGGTCTCCCGCTCCATTTTTCCCTCATTTGTGAACAAGACCCCCAGATACCTAAACTCCTCCACTTGAGGAAGGACCTCATCATCGACCCGGAGAAGGCCCTCTACCCTTTTCCGGCTCGAGACCATGGTCTCGGATTTGGAGGTGCTGATCCTCATCCCAGCCGCTTCACACTCGGCTGCGAACCGCTCCAAGGAGAGCTGTAGATCAGGTTCAGATGAAGCCAACAAGACCACATCATCTGCGAAAAGCAGAGACCCGATCCTGAGGTCACCAAAACGGATCCGCTCCACGCCTTGGCTGTGCCTAGAAATCCTGTCCATAAACGTTATGAACAGGACTGGTGACAAAGGTCAACCTTGGCGGAGTCCAACTCTCAGTGGAAACGAGTCCGACTTACTGCCCGCAATGTGAACCAGACTCTGAGACCGTTCATACAGGGACCTAACAGCCCGTATCAAAGGGCCTGGTACCCCATACTCCCGGAGTACCCCCAACAGGACACCCCGACGGATACGGTAGAACGCCTTCTCCAAGTCCACAAAGCACATGTAGACTGGTTGGGCGAACGCCCACGCACCCTCCAGGACCCTGCCGAGGGTGTAGAGCTAGTCGAGCGTTCCACGGCCAGGACGAAAACTGCATTGTTCCTCCTGAATCCGAGGTTCGACTATCCATCGGACCCTCCTCTCCAGAACCCCCGAATAGACCTTACCAGGGAGGCTCAGAAGTGTGATCCCCCTATAGTTGGAACACAACGTACAGGCGTCGAGATGGGGGGCAACAAGTATGCCCACCCCAGCTCGGCGCCTCTCACCGGGAGCAACTCCAGAGTGGAAGAGAGTCCAACCCCTCTCTAGGAGACGGGTTCCAGAGCCAGAGCCATGCGTCAAGGCAAGGCCGACGATGTCCAGTCGGAAACTCTCAACCTCGCACAGCAGCTCTGGCTCCTTCCCCACCAGAGAGGTGACGTTCCATGTCCCCAGAGCCAGCTTCTGCAGCCGAGGATCGGACCGCCAAGGTCCCCGCCTTCAGCAAACCGCCTTCGGCCACCGCCCATCTTGCACTGCACCCAACCCTTATGGCCCCTCCCACAGGTGGTGAGCTCATGGGAAGGGGGCCCATGTTGCCTCTTCGGGCTAAGCCCGGCCCGGCCACATAGGTAAAGGCCCGACCACCAGGCGCTCATCCCATCTTTGAGTAGGCCTAAGCCTACTCAAAGATGGGATATTATCTGTAAAACACATTGTAGTGGAGCTAATAAAAAAAAATCTGAAAACATTTTCAAATCACACAGCTTTATTACAAAACTGGTTTTTAATTCATAGAATTCATAGCATGTATATGGCAACTCCTTTCTTTAAGGGGACACATAAGCACAAAGCCATGTCGCTCCAGCGCTGGACGTAGTTAGCTGCACATGTAGATGAATTTGTACCCACATCCTAAAGTTCTGCAACCACTGAGCTTTGGTGAAACCCAGAAGAACGTCTCATCACTGCAAGGCCCAGTTAAACAACCAAACCGACAGTTGGATGTGAGGATTTCACAGAGCAGTCATCTGAAACACCCACACACAGAAAATGTATTACTAAAGCAAACTTGTCAACATAGGTTTTTACGCTGGGCTTTAGCGAATAAATAAATACCCAGAGTATATTTATAGCCTAACACACCGGGGTGGTATTTGCATCGCCTTACCCACACAAGCCACGCCGGGTCCTGTCTGTAGCGTCATTCTCCTGCAGAGCTTCCCACACTCCTTTGTACTACTCCCCCATGTTCTTCCTTGCTGTTTGCAGCTTTTCTGGGATCGTTATTCTTCAATCAGAGAGGCTTTCTATTCGACGTGGGACTACAGAAAGTCACAAACTGAGCAAAAAGCTCATAATTGCTAGTGAGGTCGCCATTGTTCTTCTTTCTCTCCGAGCCTTTGTTTACTTCCCGCTACGTACCATATGACGGACCCGCTCACTTTAGACGCTCTGGTTTGTAGGGACTGTGAAGCAACAATTGATGAGTCGAGTCGCGTTACTGATAGTATGGTACAGTACGGCACGGCAAAAAGGTACTAGTGGAGATATGTCTTTTGTGTCTGTTTGTGGTCCACCCCAGTTACTGGTCCAAAACCACCCCAGGTATTCGTAGGACTCCGGTCTCCATGGATGCAGACTGGCTGTAGTTTAGATCTCCTGAAATCCACCACCAGCTCCTTAGATTTTATGGTGTCCAGGAGAAGACACAAAACAACAACACCTATCTGTACAGTATAAAAGTTTTTAGTGTATCCATGTTCTACCCACATATAAAAATCTTCAGAATGTCTAACAGTAGGGCGCTGTAAGAATGAGAGTATCAAACAAGGGGGAACAAAATTATTGTATTGTATTTACAAAGATACAACAGCAGCACATATTAACCCTGCAAACATTTTTCCATAAATAAGTTGTGTCAGTCTTTTACATGTAGCGTAGTCAGAATGTGCTCAAAATAATCTAATATTGTTACAAGGACATTATAAACATTTCAATAGAAAGACCTACAACAATTATGGATACTTTATCACTCAACTCTGTAGATAAATAGTGTGCTGAACATCACAGCAAGTTTTTATATTAAGGTCATAATCTGGAGGAGCGCAGGCTGTTTCCATCCTTAAGACTTGAATGACTGACTGGTCAGCCAATTTTTTTTTTACCCTGACCAAGGTTCTGTAGCTGTCAGCATGCTAAAAAAACATAAATGAGTATCATGATATAAAATACAAGACAATCATGTATTCTTACTATTAAAGTCTTTATGCTATAAACATTACATCAACCAAGTATTCCACCACTTTTCTTTGTTTCGCTCTGGATTTATGACAACAGTAAACTGTGAAATGCTGAAGATCTCAAATATTTTGCATCTGCAAATATAAATACATATTTAAATCATACATCAATTTATACTTAATGGAGACAGGTGATTTGCGCGGGTGACCCCTGAAGGGAAAAGCCATAAGAGAAAGAAAGAGATTGATATATTTGGTTTTACCAAAACGCATACTAAAAATCTCTAACACCCCAAAGTTTAAGGACAAACCCAAACCTCTTCAGCTGACATCGTCTTTGGTTGGATTGTTTATATTTATCCATATTTTTAAAATGATGAGATGCAAAACCAGTTTCTTGGTCAGTTAATCTTTCTCACATCTCTGTTACTGTCCTGTAAATGGCTCCCTGGACACCTCAGCTGAGACCAAGGTCAAAGCATTGTGTAAAAAAAACCACAAAAAAAACCACGAGTTTAAATACATGCAAAATAAAGTCCAAATAAAGTCCAAATAAAGTCCAAAACGCTCCATGGTCTTATTTTTATGACGATGAACTGATATTACAGCTGATGAAAGTAATTTCATTGTCCCAGCTTCTCCATGAAGTGATATACAGGCTGCTGAGGTATAGAGGTGGGGTAAGGTATGTTGCATGACGTGCAGAAAAGATCTGCTGAGATCCCCAAAAAGTTTGTTGTTTTATTAAAAATTTAAATTACAGACTTGAAGACAACATACTTGTTAAAAAAATAAGACATGCATTTATTAATCTTTAATTGATGTGTGTGGGCAACAAATAGCACAGCGTCTATCTCTCTCTTAGCTGAGCAACAGATATGTCTTTGATTCACCAGATCTCCGCTCCTATTCCAATGACCCCTGTGGTCGGATTCCTTTAAACGTTTGAAGTTTTAATATGATTTGAATTGATCTCGATTCTCGATCTTGAGGATGAGAACTGGCTAATCAACACAAAGAAGTTCCTGTTCGGTTTGTACGTGGGTTGTTCGGGGTTTCTCTCTCTCTCTTGAATTAATCTAATTTTCTCTGTCCAGAAGTTTTTCTGAGTTGCTTTAACACACAAACACATTAAAACATTTATTTTCTGTTGGTGTCATTTGCGTTCTGGGACTCTTAAGCGTTACACTGGTTTTCTGGGCTCGGTAAGGTACCGCTAGGTTAGTTTAGCTTCATGGCTAGCATGGCTTCGGCAGCTTTGTCTCCTGTTCCTCCGTCTCTCTCTGAACCTCCTCCTCTCTCCTGCTCTCTCTGTCAGATGTTTAGTTACTCCTCCGCCTCATTTAGTGAAGTTGGTAGGTGTATAAAGTGCAGCATTTTTGTAGCCTTGGAGACGAGGGTTTCTGAGCTAGAGGCCCGGCTCCGTGCTGTAGAACAGCCAGGCCCAGCATTAGCTAGCGCGGAGTCAATTAGGACAGGACCCCTTAACCGTCCTCCAACAGCTCCAGTGCAGCCGGGATCTGAGGCGAGCTGGGTGACGGTTCGTAGGAAGCCTAGCGCCAGACCCCAGCCCGCGGCCAACCTCCAGCCCCGTTCTCTGAACAATAGGTTCGCCCCGCTCAGTGACGCACCCGCCGAGCAGGAGAGGCCGATTCTTGTAATTGGCAGCTCCATAGTTAGGAACGTGGCTCCAGAGACACGAAAGACCACAGTCAAATGCCTTCCAGGGGCCAGAGCTGCGGACATTAGGTCCCATCTGAAGCTTTTGGCCAAGGACAAACATGGATCGTTATCCATGCTGGTGGCAATGACACCCGGCGACGGCAATCGGAGGTCACTAAAATTAGCGTAGCTTCGGTGTGTATGGCTGCCAAAAAGATGTCTGACTCTGTAATTTTTTCTGGTCCCCTGCCTGATCGTACTAGCGATGACATGTACAGCCGTGTGCTGTCGTTTCACCTTTGGTTGTCAAGGTGGTGTCCAGAAAACGATGTGGGCTACATTGATAACTGGGGGGCCTTCTGGAGAAAACCTGGACTGTTACGTAGAGACGGAATCCATCCCACCGCGGACGGAGCTTCGCTTCTTTCCAGGAACATTGATAGGGTTATCTCTAGTTCCCCATTGCCGTGACAACCCAGAGTCCAGCTCAGGTATCAGGGACTGCCACCCACCCACTACCCTATAGAGACAGTTTCCCGTCCACTGCCCAAAACTAATGAATTAAAAGTTAATGCTACTAGAGCAAAGTATAAAAATCTCATAAAGATAAATACAACTCTGACTGAACAGAAAAATAAATCAATTAAATGTGGTTTACTGAACATAAGATCTCTCCCCCCAAAAACACTCTTAGTAAATGACTTAATTTGTGAAAATAATATTGATTTGTTTTTTCTTGCAGAGACATGGTTGCAGGAAGAGGACCATGTCACAATAAATGAGTCAACTCCCCCTAGCTACTTAAACTTTAGTGTCCCTCGATGTACTGGTCGAGGAGGTGGTGTAGCCACCATCTTTCATTCAGATTTACTAATTAATCTCCAAAAAAATAATAATTACAGTTCCTTTGAGCATTTAATCTTTAGCCTTCCTCATACACATAACAAAGCAGTAAAGCCACTTTTATTCGTGGTCTTATATCGTCCACCAGGCCCTTATTCTCAATTTTTAGATCAGATAGCAGATTTTCTATCTGACTTAGTTTTAAACACTGATAAAGTCATTATAGTCGGAGACTTCAATATTCATGTTGATAATGAAAGTGATAGTCGAAGTACAGCTTTTAACATTATCTTTGACTCAATAGGCTTTACTCAAAATTTGCAGGGACCAACCCATCGCGGTCACCACACCTTAGATCTTGTGCTGACTTATGGCATTGACTGTGAAGAAATAACAGTCTTTCCACATAACCCTATCCTGTCTGATCATTTCCTCATCACTTTTAAACTTACTCTAACAGATCATATCAAACCTGAAAGAAAACTTCATTATACCAGAACGTTATCAGGCAACGCTGTAGCAAGTTTTAAAGAAGCTCTTCCAACTTTAATTTCCTCACTACATAAAAGTACAATAGAAAACAATAATTTAACTCGTAACCCCTCACAACTTGACGTTCTAGTTCATAGCGTTAATTCCCCCCTGCGTCTGGCAATAGACAACGTTGCCCCACTGAAAAAGAAGGTGGCCAGCCTTAGAAGATTAGCTCCCTGGTTTAATTCAGAGCTACATACCCTGAAGAAGAACGTTAGAAAACTAGAGAGAAAATGGCGCTCCACTCATTTACAGGATTCCTATTTAGTGTGGAAAAATAGTCTATTGCTATATAAAAAGAGCCTTCGACCAGCTAGAACAGCATATTATTCATCTTTAATCGAGGAGAATAAAAATAATCCTAGGTTTCTTTTTAATACAGTTGCTAAACTCACACAGGATCATAGCTCTATCGAGCCAACCATTCCCCAAGCTCTTAGTAGTGATGACTTCATGCAATTCTTTATAAATAACATAGACTCTATAAAAAATAAGATAATTGGGAACCTTCCCAATATGCTTGCTTCCTCCCTAGTTAATGAGGCAACATCAAAAATGGTTGAACCTAATATACGCTTAAACTGCTTTAATGCAGCCGAACCTTCTGATGTACTAAAATTATTAGCTTCATCTAAACCTTCAACTTGCTTTTTAGACCCAATCCCAACTAAACTCTTAAAAGAAGTTTTCCCTCTGATCGCTGCTCCAATTTTAGATATAATGAATCTATCCTTAGTCAATGGATATGTACCACAGGAGTTTAAGATAGCTGTAATTAAACCTCTACTTAAGAAACCATCTCTTGATCAAAACGAGTTAATTAACTATAGACCGATATCTAATCTTCCCTTCTTATCTAAAATTCTTGAGAAAATAGTTGCACACCAGATATGTGAGCATTTAAACAATAATGAGCTGTTTGAGAAGTTTCAGTCAGGCTTTAGAGCTCATCATAGCACTGAAACAGCTCTGGTGAAGGTTACTAATGATATTCTCATAGCCTCAGACAAGTGACTGGTGACCATTCTGGTCCTGTTAGATCTCAGTGCTGCTTTTGACACTGTTGATCACAATATTCTCATAGAAAGGCTTCAAATGTCGGTATAATAGGAACAGCACTAGGTTGGTTTAAATCTTATTTGTCTAACAGATTTCAGTTTGTTCAGGTAAATGATAAATCTTCCTCAACCTCAATAGTTACTTGCGGAGTACCACAGGGTTCAGTGCTTGGACCGATTCTTTTTACTGTATATTCTATATATATGCTTCCTATTGGTAAGATAATTAGGCAGCATGGTATAAAATTCCATAGTTACGCAGATGATACACAGCTATATCTATCCATAAATCCTGATGAATCCAATCAGTTAGGTAGACTACAGGCATGTCTGGAAGACATAAAAACTTGGATGACTCTAAACTTCTTGCTTTATAAATTCTGATAAAACAGAAGTTGTCGTCTTTGGACCAGAAGCTCTGAAAAAGAAACTACTTAGTCAGCCCCTTCACCTGGACGGCATTAAATTAGCCTCCAGTAATAAAGCAAAAAACCTCGGTGTCATTTTTGACCAAGATATGTCATACTGTGTGTTTTTTAATATCACCAGTTTTATCCAATCAGGGACCTATGTGAGAACTGTCAGGAAGCGTCATCTAACCCCTGAAGTGGCTGCAGGTTTTCTTGAAGTTTTTAAAAAATGTCCTCCTATACCTTTACCTGCCCCCTGTGATTTTATCGTTAATGATTTTAACAGTAGGCTTAAATCTGCTCTCAACCTGCTGGCTCCAATTAAAGTTATAAACCCTCATTCAAAACGTACAGTACCGTGGAGAAATGCAGCTATTAGAAAATTAAAGAGGAGCTGCAGGGTGGCAGAAAGGAAATGGAGGAAAAATAAAATCACAAATCATCAGATATACATAGAATATCTCAGACTATATAATAACGCTTTAAGAAATTCCAGAAATACATACTTTTCCAGAATCATCTCAGAACATAAAAATAATCCCAAAATTCTGTTTTCCACCATTGACAACATTTTACATCATAATTCTAATACTTTTCAGAAAACCCCCTCAAACACTCTTTGTGAGGAGTATGCAGACCACTTCAGAGGGAAGGTAGACACCATCAGATGTAATATTTTATCCTCTCAAACAAACATGGTTTTAGACAAATCAGAGTGTCTGCCTCCACCAGAGGAAACACTGGACAGTTTTGTCCTGGTAGAAGCTGGGACCCTTGATAAAGTTTTCTCCTCAGTGAGGCCCACCACAAGCGCTTTGGACCCGATTCCCACCAGGTTTTTTAAGCAATTTTATGGTTCTTTTAAAGATGAGATTTTAAACTTTATGAATTTCTCCCTTCAGACGGGGGTTTTTCCTGCTGCCTTTAAAGCGGCGGTAGTTAGGCCCCTGCTGAAGAAGAGCAATTTAGATTTTAATGATTTAAACAACTACCGACCAGTATCTAACTTACCATTTTTAAGCAAAGTTTTAGAAAAACTTTTTTTTATTCAACTTAATGATTTTATTAACGCTCATAATGTCCTAGAGAAATTTCAGTCTGGTTTTAGGATGAACCACAGCACAGAGACGGCGCTTTTAAAGATTTTAAATGATTTTAGATTAAACTATGATGCTAAAAAGGTGACAGTGTTGGTTCTTCTGGATCTAAGCGCTGTCTTTGATACAGTAGACCACACTATTCTTTTAACTCGTTTAAAACAGATCGGCCTCTCTGGTGCTGTTCACAACTGGTTCACATCCTACCTCACAGACAGGACTTTTACGGTAAGTTTAGATACCTGTTCCTCTAAGGTCCATAAGATCACTTGTGGTGTTCCCCAGGGTTCAGTTTTAGGCCCAGTGCTTTTTAACCTGTATATGCTCCCTCTTGGCAGTGTTATCAGGAGACATGGAGTTAACTTTCACAGTTATGCTGATGATACACAATTGTACATCTCCATGTCTCCTGATGACACACGGCCAATGGATGCACTTTTTAACTGCATTTTAGACATTAAATCCTGGATGGCAGAAAACTTTCTCCAGCTCAACCAGGACAAAACTGAGGTTTTAGTTATCGGTCCTGAGGCTCAGAGAGAAAAACTTTTACCAAAACTACAATCATTGTCTATTAATTATTCTTTACAAGTGAAGAACCTGGGTGTGATTTTTGACTCTGAGCTGACTTTTATCCCTCACATTAAAAACATCACCAAAATAGGTTTTTATCACCTAAAGAACATCGCCAGAGTCCGCCCCATTCTCTCTCGGGCCAATACGGAGACGCTAATGCATGCTTTTATCACCAGTAGAATTGATTATTGTAATGCCCTGCTTTCTGGTCTTCCCAAAAAGACTACCTCAGGTTTACAGCTTCAACAGAATTCAGCAGCTCGCGTCCTGATGAAGACTAGGAGGCGGGAGCACATTACACCGGTCTTAGAATCACTGCATTGGCTCCCCGTATGTTTTAGGATCGATTTTAAGGTTCTTTTAATTGTCTTTAAGTGTCTTAATGGTCTTGGGCCTTCGTATCTGTCAGAAATGCTTTTACCGTATGAACCCTCGCGGTCTCTGCGCTCCTCTGGCAGCCGTCTCCTTATCATCCCCAAAGTCAGGACACAGACTCATGGTGAGGTGTCTTTCCATTATTATGGCCCTCACCTCTGGAACAGGCTGCCAGAGGACCTCAGGGCCGCAGAGAACATTAATGTTTTTAAGAGCAGACTCAAGACTCACCTTTTTAGCTTAGCTTTTAACTAATTATTATTTATTAATATATTTTTAATCGCTCAGCATGCTTTACCTGATTTAATTTTTAGTTCAGCTTTTAACTGTTTATTTATTAATCTGCTTTGCATTTTTATTATTTGTTTTACACTTATTGTTTTATACTTTATATACTTTATATTTTATTAACTTTATATTTTAATGTATTTTAATCTTTCTTGCCAGTGTTTCCTCTCTGGGGAGCCCCCTGCATCGGGGGCGGTGGTCGGCTGTGGCTGCCTGGGTGCCCCCCAGGTAGCGCTTGGGTGGAGGTGGTGGTACCAGCCCTCCCTCCTCTGGGCGCCCTGGGTGGGAGCCTTGGCTGCTGCTGTTGATCTGCTGCTGCTGATGCAGATGGCTCCATGATGGCATTTCCTGGCTCATCTGTACTCAGCCCGCTTTTTGTAGCTTCTAAGTGTGTGTGTGAGTGAGTATGGCTGATGGGTTGGGTTGGGAGGGGGTTGTATTTGCACTGATGATTTTATTTTTTGAAGGGGGGGGGGGGTTGTGGGGTTATTTTAAATCTGTAAAGCACTTTGAGTAACTTTCTTTGTTTGAAAAGCGCTTTATAAATAAAGTTTGATTTGATTTGATTTGAT
>JAPXFQ010002211.1:600000-757500 GCA_028564705.1 Apricaphanius iberus
CTGGTGGAGTTAAATTCAGGAGCTACTGTCACTAGAGGATTAGTTAGTCTCTCAGTTGTTGCAAATAAGGTCCATGCATTATTAATGTTTTCTGTAATGATTTTGGAAAAGAACAATTCCCTTGTATCTTTCAAAGTTAATTGGTATCTGTTCATTCTATCTTTGTAGATCTCATAGTGAACAGCCATTTTCTCCCGTCTCATCGACACTCCTTTTTTCACTGCATACCAGTGGAGGTTATTTCACTGAGACTTCTTTCTTCCTGAGACTACTTAATTTGGAGCAATGGTATCAATGACGTCTGGAAGTTAGGGTGTAAATCAACATTCTATAAGCAATATTGCACCATCATCGAGGAAAGTGCACATAATATTATCAAATTTTACCAGGATGGTTGGAAAAAGCCCTTGGATGATGATCTGATCCTATTTATTATTATGGCAGATTTGCCAGTTACCTTCTATTAGATGAGAAGCAATCCCACACACATGTAGCATAATAGGACCCATGAGATGAAACATTATTTTTTGCTTTTCTGCTCACAAACTTTCTTGGCAGACAAGGACATTCTGTTAAGTGCTGCAACAGAATAAGCCTGACTTCTCTACTGACTCAGACTTGGATCATGATGCCAAATATTTCTTTCTTTTCAGGTGTTGGATAGAAATTAGTATGCTATATTGGGATGGAGGTGTGGAGCTGAGTTATGAATTGTTTCAGTAGCAGTTGATATAAGAAAAAAATTATGATGTAAATAATACATATTTGTAGCTAAAACTATTGTTATAACCTGTTTTAAAAAGGGGTAGTGAGAATAGGATTTGAGCTTCAACTAATTTTCTGGCTCTTTGTTTAATATTCGTGTTCTGTATTACACTATATTTATTTTTTGATAGACGAAAAATCGATCAGACATTTAATATATAAAATCATTACTCTCACCACAACTTTCATTTCTCTTCAAATTATAAGGACGCTTCATTTAAGGATTAAATTTGAACTGAATGTGTCACTATCATTAAAATATTTCTGATTTTGTTTCATTATTTTTGTCTTGATCTTTTTTATTCGTAATTTTCTTATTGTATCATTTAATCTGTGTTATTTCTGTTTTACTTTGTGTCTCTCAGGATTGTTTTTGTCTGGTTTAAATTTCTTACTATCTTGTGTTTATACTTTGTTTTCCTGTTTCTTTTCCTTGCGATCTGTTTTCCTCCTCTCATTTGTTATATACATTAATTCTTTTACTTTGAGTTTCTCTTGTTGTGTTTTATTGTAAAGCACTTTGTGATTTTTATCTTGAAAGGTGATATATAAATAAAGTTTTACTTACTTACTTACTTGTGCTTCTTTTTTTTTAATTTACTTAGATTTCATCATTCATATCGCCAGGTATCTTATCATTTTGCAAATTTTTTCAAACCAGAAATGTAGGTGGAAGAACATTGTAAGGGATGTGAGTTGATCTTTAAAGAGCAACTCAATCCCAAATCAACTATTTTTTTTGCCGATAAACCATATAAATGAATGTCTAATGGTGTTGTCTACATGTCTGGTCATTATTTTTTGTATTTTAATATATGTTAGTAAAAATATACGTTTTCTACCAAAATCCATCAATGTGGTGCCCTCTTAAGGTTAAAACTCTAAACTGCACTTGAATTTGAATCAGGCATTGCTGTTTGCTCTGCAGTGATGGCTGATATCAGCTAGCGATGAAAACCCAGTTTGTCCCTACTGTAAAAAATAAACTCAAGTTATATTATAGTGTACAGATTATCCTCTCACCTTAAAGAAAACCATTCCTTTGATGCAATATTCTCAATAGCATTTTCCTTACATGCAAAAGCTATGTTGACAGCACTATCTTCTTTAGGTGAAACATTGCAAGGACAAAAGTACATTCAAATAGACTCATTAAAAATGCATCGGTGCAGATGATATAAGTATACTGAAATTAACTGATTTTGTACTCTCTATGCAAATATGCAGTAAAAATGTTTTCTAATTTAAGAAATATGCTATTTAAACAAGCTATTTGAAAATAATATAAATTGTTTTGGTCACTTTGTACCAAATGCAAAAAAAGGTGAAATCTCATCCATCCATTATCTATACCATCTATCCAATGCAGGTTTGCCGGTGGGCAAACCTGCATTGGAGCAGTCATTGGGCAAGAGGTAGGGTACACCCTGGACAGGTTGCCAGTCCATTGCGAGAGTGAAATATCAGTGCAATCAAATGAAATCACATTATATTTTTGGACAAAAACCTGTGCTTATGTCTTGAAGTAAAATTTTTCCACTGGTGTGGAAAAAATACATCTTGAAATTGGGCTTTTTCTCAAATGTAGCTCCAATATTCTTGGCTGATGCAACTGTAGACACAAAGTTCTTGGATAAATTCTGAGGGAAGCAGTTCTAATGATCCTTGTCAAAACTGTTATTAACTTGCTATTCGCCCTCGTCAGTGCCTTAGTCCCTGAAGTCCCAAAACATAAATCCAGCAGGGTTAAAGGAAAGTCTGAGGATATTTTCTCTGAGTTACTGCTGAACTGCAATGTTGAGGATTTACAGTTTTAATACAAGTGGGAGGTTTCACTTCTGTGGAGATTTGGTCGTAAAGAGATTTAATCTGTATCAGAGACAACCGAGGCTCATTCATACAGGCTGCTAACAAAACAAGTTTTCCTTGTATCATTTTATAGAGTCAACTAATAAAAAAGAATAAAATCCTCATTAGACAGCAGTGCATTATTCCTCCTTAAAAGAAATTTGATATGAAAAAGAAGCTATAATCTGACATATAAGCTTCTTTACGGGGAAAAGCTGCATGGTTGCATAAAAACTGACAGTAATCCTGGTAGTAGCTGCAGTATTATGCTGTCATCGCTAGAGCTCAGTGGATTTCATTTTCTATAGAAAAAACCTTGAGTCCTCTGTGTGGGACCAATTGAGGATATATTCGCTCATCTAATGTGAAATAATATTTTTCAACTGTACTTTGTCTGATTGTGATTTTAGGGGGATGTTATTTTTGTTCATCATAAACAAGTCCCAGGAATTTCAAGGAAAAACAAATGCAACTAAATTACAAATAAACAGTTCATGTAGATAAAAGGTTTGAAGATGTTAAGTAGCATATTACACCACAAACTTTTATGAGCTGTATGAAAAAATGCAAAAAGTTAAAGAAGTTGTTAGTCCTAATAAAGATGTGTGAAAAATGTGTAACAAAACGGACATTGGCACAAATATTGGTTGAAGTGAGGCAAGGCATATTCAGCAACAGGGCAATTCAAAAGGCTTTGCATGATAAGAAGTAAAATAAGATTAACAAAAATACATTAAATTTGAAGTTAGGAAAAAATAAATAATAATAATACATCTATAATAATATATGTAAAAACAGACTACAGTGTAAGATGTTCTAGTTGCTCGTAATCAAAAACAACTCTGAACAAATGTAGTTTTTAGCCTTGATGTGAAGGAAATCTGTGTTTCAATAGTTTTGAAGTGCAAGTTTCTTCCAGATTATAAGAGCATAAAAACTGAACATTTCTTCTCTATGCGTGATTCTGGTTCTGGGGATACAGAGCAGGCTTGAGCCAGAAGATCTGAGACAGTCAGTACAGTGACAATAGACCTTTAATGTATTTTGGTGCCAAGCCATGCATTGATTTATATGGTAACAAAAGTATTTCAAAGACTCACTCCGTAACTTTGCGGATATTTGCCCTCTTGCGCCCTCTCAGAGCTTGCTTTGTAACATCACTTTCATAAACACAAATCTCTACGGAGCGCCTCTGATGAAGTGTACTGATGGCTTTACAAGCTCGCTAACAGGGCCGGCCCTGGGGTATTTTGCGTCCCAGGCGAGATTTCAGCAACCTCTCTTAGCCTACCTGTGTTGATGCTGCGCCCCGTCCAGTTCCTCTGGAGGGAAGGAAACTTACTGTCCCATTTCCCCGATATATTTACGTGTATTCTAATTTGTTTTTGAGTGACTCTGTCTTCACCAAGTTCATCTTATTGTTGCTCCCGTTCTAGGAGCTGATTTTTCCAGACCTGCCACTGTAACTGCAGCTACTCTCGCACTTCTCTAAATTGAGAGGCAGGGGATTTACTTATGATAATAAAATACAGGAAATTTACAAGTAAACTTCAATACGGCAAGACGCCGGGAAAGAAAATGCAGAGATTCCCATATCCCCCCCACCCCCCGACTGCTCCTGCTGAGGGAGAATTCCCTGGTGACAGTGCACAGTAAAAGTGTACAGCGTGTGCTAATTGAATTTAGTTTAATGGGAAATTTGGAGTAGCTATATATAGAGAGTGCATTTCAAAATACATTCAACAACTTTTTTTTTCTCAATTTTGCGCTCTGTCAAGCAGATGGCGCCCCAGGCAGCCGCCTGTGTCGCCTGTCGGCAAAGCCCTGCTCGCTAGCCAATAAAACAAAACATCAAACTAACAGCGTGGCAGTTGATAAATCACATCATCATGCCCAAATAACCGTGGCACAAGCGTTTATTACTTACCAATCCAGTAGCAACACGGCTAGTTCAGCATGAGTAGCACATCATGTTGTACCTCAAACGCCTCATTCATTGTGGGCGCGCACACAAAACTGAAGGTTGTAACACTGGATTTTAGAAGCTAATCCTACTTTGACCAAAACTGAGTAACTGTTTGACAGAAAAGAGTTTTCACAGTAATGAGGGGAAGGAAGTGTTGTCTGACTTGTGTCATCTTACATATATATATATATTATATATATATTGTCAGATACCATTAGCTGTATTTGTTCATATATATATATATATATATATATATGTGCATATAAACAAATACAATGGCATCTGACAATTCACTGGTAGGTTAATAATGGGATTCCTTACATAGAAAACTTTTAACTGATTGGATTGTTTGTGTAATTGTATTGAAACAACTTTTGTTGTAAAGTGCCTTGAGATGACATTTGTTTTGAATAGGCGCTATATTAATAAAAGTGAATTGAATTGAAATAATTCTATCAAAAATGTAAAAAATAAGAAATAAGAAGATGGACCGTCATGTACATGAGCTAATACACCGGTGCAGAGAGGATGGGCACCAGAGTGATGACAACACTCCTCTAGTCATCTGCTACAACAGAAACGTAACTCGGTTCGTCTGATCCCACCGACAACCTTCAACTGCTGCCAGGGCCGCAGGAGGCCAGTCATCATTGGAGCGCAAGTGTGTGTTTGTATGTGTGTTTGATGGAAGTCCAGCAGGGAAGGAGTCTCTTGTCTCACAATTTTCCGCCCTGATTGGAGTGAATGAACAGCTATTCTGCTACTCTTTCTGTAAACTCATCTATTTTTTTTTATGCACGATGTGGAGGCAAAACGACACACTCCTAGGGCTCGAGACATGACATCATCTCAGCTTTGATGCACAACAACGCAGACAATTAACCCTGTTTTGTACATTAGAAGCTCAACACTGCATCAGATCAAAAGATTTTGAGAGAAAATTAGATATCTTGTTTTCTCACAGTTTTTGGGGAGATTTTATGTTTCAAACATTAGACCTCCCATTGCATTAATCACAACATTTTTGAAAGTTAATGGAGAATTAGTCAAATTTTTCTGAATGGAAAACAAACGAATAAGAGCAAAAACAACTGAGCAGGGAGAGGTATTTAGGAATTATGCCCTAAGATATGCAGAATGCAGTGAAATCTGTTCACTAAGTGCCTTTTGAATAATATTTGCCTAAAATGCAAGACTGGTTATGATCCTGGAATTATTCAGTACTCATGCATCCATATTTTGACATTTGACAACTGTAGTTTTCAGCCCCTGTTGGAAATAACCTAATTGAAGGAAAGTATTCATTATGTGAAATATTTTGGAGGTAATATAATTGAAAAAGGTTTGAAAACTATTGTGGGCAACTTATGAAGGTGACAGGCTGGTTTCAGGATCACCAGATCCTAATCCATTAGATCACCTTTGTGATCTCATGAAACAGGATATTTAAATCATGGATGTGCTGCTAAAAAAAATCCCCAAAAACTGTGCAAGGCCATTATGACAGTATGGACAAAAATAACATCTACATTTTTCTAATCTCCTGTTTTATATCACAAAAAATAATAATAATTAAAAGCTTTCCTAAAGATAAAGTCGAAGAAGGTAGTAGAAAGGTGTACCTAATAATGTTGCCAGTGAAATCACTAGAGTTTCTCCTCCTGAGGCAAAAATACCAGTCCTTGAGGTAAGTATTATGGGGGAAAAAAGCTTCTTAAAAAAAGATGCAACTGGATTCCTTCAGATGTTTTTTGTGTATTTAATAAGCATATAAGCCAATATGAAAGACAAGGCATGCATTTAAACAGTTGCATGCTCGAGGTCTTCGCCAACCCTTCTATCCCTAATATTATATAGTATTTGGTAATCAAATATGATCTTCAGCACCTCCTACCTGGTCTCCATGTCTGGCCCAACAAGGCTAAATCACACCACACTGATTGTAGAGCGAGAAGCACGAGGTCAGACTTTCCTGCTGATAGCTTGCTGCTAACTGACATCTGATTAAGCACTAACATGACCTCCTCCATAGATGCACTTCCTAAGAATGTAACTAGTTAATTCGATCCTGATTACACAGAAATATTCCCTAACATACTTTTCCTTCTTTTTCTGCTGAATTAATGACCATGAAGTCGAGCAAGAGGAATGCTTCTCAAGAACGTGTCAGTGTTGAACCTGTAGTTTTTTCCCCCTAGTATTGTTCTACAAATTTAACATTCAGTTTGAGATTTTATTGACATTTAGATATCCAAAATGAGACTGTTTTAAATAACTGTAAGGATTTTTAATCTGTAATCTTTGTGTTAAACCAAGAGTTATGATTTAACAACCCATCCATTAACACTGTTTAAGTGATTAACATTTAATATAAGTTTAGTTAGGACAACATAAATAACCATGATACGTAACAGAGTCATAACTTTATCTTAGTCAACAGTGTTTACAGTGTTTAGAGGATGGTTTACAGTCAGGCAATTTCTTACTTTCCTTGAAATCACAAATTAATCAATGTGGATATTTCTTAAAAAACCTTGTATGACATTAAACATTATATAAAATTAAATGAAAAAAACGAGAAGTAAAAAGAAGTTTTCATTTAGATTCCCTCACTGATTTTAATCAATTTTTAATCAATTTTAATGGGAAAAAAAATCTGAAAGCAAAACAAAAGCTTTTGAAGATTAAGGAGTTACGATAAATCCGTTAAGTTTATAACCTACCCATTATTAAAAAACAACCTTTTATATAACTATTAAATGCATGAAACTCTTTTAACTGCAACATTAAGCAGAATCATATTTTTGGGATCAAGTTTGAAGTTTTTCCACAAAAGCTGATGGAACAACAGAACATCTAACGGAACAGGGAGTTTTTTTCTCTGATCAAATCTTTCCTTTCAACTAAACCGTATTAAATTACTGTATACATCAAGGCATGTCAGGTCTTGATGCTAAACATGTTAGAGTCTGTGTGGATGTTTAAGCTGCATAAAGTTTATAAGTCTGATTTGTTTACATGGTTACCAGGGATTGACTTTAAATAGATCCGACTTCCCACTTAATATCTCTTCATGTCCTTGTGAAAATGACTCAATTAGTTCTCCAGGTAAGGACTGTTTACACTTTGATTTCCTTTAAAAAATATATATATATATATATATATATATATTTAAGAGAGCTGCTTTTTCAGAGGGAACACTAACGCCCAGGCTTGCATTCTTCCCTTCGGGGCCTTTTTCAGAATCTTCTTCAACAACAAGCAAATACAATAATGTGCCTCCATAAAATTGTTGGCCTGAGCTGATGGGAGCTAATATGTCATGTTAACCCTCTGCCAAAGGAAGTGTGTGTGTCTATGTGTGTGGAGAGGGGGGTTTACATGGATAGATGGAGCCGTCCAAATACACCAGCACCAAACTTCCAACCTTTCAATTTAGATCTTTTAACATGCACATAAACACACAAACACTGGCTTTGCAGCATTTAACCAGCTATGGTACAACCACCAACATGTGTATGTGAACAAACATTTAGATCTGAACCGACAATTATTAATGAACATGCCAAATTTTGATTTACAAAAACTTTTACTCCCCCCCAATAGCTTTCATCTGGATGAACGGGGTGTAAACAACCGACGAATCCAATAAGATATTGTATTAGAAATATTGCTGAAAGAGGGTAACTGTATGGGGTTTGTTACATGTATGAAAAATGCATATCTTAGTTCACCAATCAGAGACAAAGTATTTATGTGTTGAAACAGTAATCAAGCAAGTCAGTTCCAGTTTACAGTCCTTTTTTTTGCTCATTAGAACACAATGGATTTAGAAGTGAAGCCTATTTTTTTGTTTTATTTATACTTTTTTTACTAGCAGATGCTTTTATTTAACAGCTTAACCACCACTAATGGCTACAGAGGAGCTAACTGGGTCATCCATTGGTCAAGGATGTGTACAGGAACTGGGGAGAGGCGGGGGGTTGGGCAGGTAGTTAAAAATAAAAAAAAGAATAAGCTTACTCTTTGGCACTGCATTTGTGGTTGAAGGGTGCAACTTGATATGTGTGACAAAAAGGTCAAAAGAACAGAAAGATTGCCCTGGATTCAGATGCTTTAAAACTGGGAGGTCTCTCACCAACCACCAACTTCCAAAACCAATATTGCTTTTAAATATTTCAAAAAACCAACAGTTTAAGCATTATGTGCAGTTTGAGTCTCAGCATTTCACCCTCACAGCCTTATTTAGTGAAGTGGGTGTTTCAAATTACAAAATGTAGAGAAACAGATTGGATCACTTCGGAATAATTACTTAAAAATCCAGCTATTTCTCCTAATTCCAACTTGAACAAGAAACTGGAATGGTTAATAAAATACCTAGCATCTGTACTTCCTTCCTGGTTCACTGTTATCAATTTCTTTTTTTTCCAAGGTTTTGTGACCATAGTGGCCCCCATTGGAAAGGCGACAGGAGCCGGCAAGACATGCAACAAAATTTGGGGACAACAGGACTCGTACTCACGACAACCACGTCGAGGGCAGAGGCATCTGCACATGGGGCACCTGCACCAACCACCACACCATGCAACACCCCAATTTCACTTCTTACTAATGATGCTTTCAGACCGCACGCTTTGTCACCCTCAAAAAAGTTTCACAAAGTTACTACTTTGACGCCTACACATTTTTAAGGCTGAAGCTTGCAAAGCGCATGGGTAGGCCTTTCTCTGCCAAATATTTTAAACTATGGCAGATTGTGGCTTGTTAAGCCTAGTTTATGCTTCTGCGTTTTGACGGAGACGGATTGACCCAACGCCATTATCCATCAACGCGAGGGCTCTCTGTCAACTGCGCAAGGACGCACGGAGTAGAGGCCCAAATTTTAACTATCCGTCTCCGTCGACGGATAGCATATGCATCTGATTGCTCAGTTTGAGCAACAACCAGAGATCGCTTCACCAGAACGGGGCTCTATAGTCGCTGTAATCAGTAGTTAATGCAGCGTTTGGCCACTATATGCTTTATACTGAAAGGATAACTTATCTAATCTGTTCCTATGGCGATTTTGAACACATGGAGGTGTAGGAAAACAACAAAAAACGGCTGCTGTGTTTTTTTCCATGTGTTTTTAGAGGATTCAATGAGCTGCACTAAGCTTTACAGCTTAGCGGGTCATTGTTCCTTGAGGAAGAATTGCGTTCACAAGCTTAGAAAAAAACAGAAACGGCGCTGTATAGACAGTAGGCAGAGATGCCATGAAAACTTAGCACCCCCTGCTGTCCTGGTCAACCAACGCTGAAAAAACCAATAGAGAATGGAGTGGAAGAGCGGAGTACTATAAACGGAAAACGTCTCGTTCAATACGTCTGCGTCTGAGTGAAAATTTGCGGTCGGAGAAGCATAAACTAGGCTTTAGACAACGTAGACTTTGGCTGGCGTCACTACAGTGAGACGCTCCGATTGGTTGACGCTCAGGCGACGACGCTGAAAGTTAAGCGAGCTCATCTTCTGCATTGCTGGCTTTTGCCGCTTTGAATGAAACATATTTTTTTTAAATGCCGCAGCCAAGGCACACAAAGCACCACGAGACTGTAACGGCCTCAGCCATAGAGTTAACATTTAATCTTGCCATTCTCAGCGTTGACGATTTGGGCAGTATGAAAACACCATAAGATTTCATCGACACCTATGTTTAAAGCAATAAAAATATTTTTTTTATAAATAGCTTTTTATTTAAATTAAACAGAACACTATCTAAGACAAGTAAAAAGAAAGCAACAGAGCAAAAAAAAGAGAAAACCAAAAAAAAAGAATAAAAAGCAAACATATAAGACATAGTTCATTAGTATTACTCTATTTAATGCCGTACCAGGGACATTTAATGTAAAAACAAAAAACAGGAAAGCAATTTTTATTTCATTTTTTTACAGCCGATTGATTTTTTCCCCCTCCTGTCTCCTTTTTTCCTCCATTCCTTCTTTTTTCTCTTTTCTTAAATTTTTTAAAACATTTATATGAAGACACAATGATGTAAAACTTTGTAAAAGTGTGTGCAGTGGCAGTTTTTTAATTGGGAAATGTGGTGCCATTAAATTAGCAGGTAGCATAAGCACTTTGATAAAAAAAAAGCAAACAAAACAACCCTCAAAACAAACTTCATCTTTCAGCCATTTTAAATTTCTTATTTTTATCACCAGATGATTGGGATATGTGTGCCCCCAATGTCATGCATGTTGTAGGTTTTTCCAAATGTTGTTAAAATCTTTTCATATTCTTGTAAACCCAATATTTTTGTATTGCTAGGGCCACTATTTATGCAACAACCAACACCAACTTTTATTTTCAGTTGGAGTTCTATATCTGAATGAAAAAACAATGCAGAATATTCAGTTGATTTAGCATGTTATAAGAAAACTAAAGAGGTTAAATCGGCAATATGGTAATTTTTCTCCTCCAGTTTCAGTCAGTAGCTGTTACTGGAGAGCCTGAGATTAAACATGACCCTTTATTGAGTTATTCATTGCTTTCCCTACAGCCTCAAGGCGACCTGGGTTGGCAAACAGTGCTCTGTAAACCAAATGAGGTGCATAGCAAAGAATCAGTGCATAATGAGGCTGTTATTGGAGCACACATCCAGAAGCGAGGCTTTTAACGCACTAAAGAAACAATTAACAGTGTGCAAATCTAAGGGTGCATAGGACAGTGTACTTAAAACCCTTCTAACCCTCGAGAGCAGGACATGCAAATGAGGCTGACTTTCCCACCACCAGAGCTCTGGCAAGGGCTTCAAATAAAACATTCATGTAAGCACTGAAAATTGGATTAGGTTAAAAATCAAGAAATAATTCAAAACTCAACAAGTCTAGGCAGTTTAGGCATTTGCAGTAAGAGTAATTCACCAACTGACAGATTTGTGTGCTCAGATGATTGTATCCCAAAAAGCTTTGAAAGATAAGTTTGAAATATTTTACATCAAATCAACATTTATTTATAAAGCGCTTTTCAAACCACAGCTTCTCAAAGTGCTTTACAGATTAAAATGACCCCACAATGCCCCCATCCCCCCCACTTCCCAAAACCAAAAATAAAACCATCATCGCGACTACACCCCCCTCCAAACCCAACCCATTTGCCATACACACACACACACACTTAAAAACAACAGTGAACAAAAGCAAAAGTGGGCTGAGTACAGATAAGCCAGGAAACGCCATCATAGGAGCCATCTGCATCGGCAGCAGCAGATCAGCAGCAGCAGCCAAGGCACCAACCCAGGTCGCCCAGAGGAGGGAGGAATGGTACCCCCACCTCCATTCAAGCACTACCTGGAGAGCACCCAGGCAGCTACAGCCGACCACCGCCCTCGGGGCAGAGGGCTCCCATATACGAAACATTGGATGGAAGATTGAAATAAGAAGTTAAAATATAAAATAAACATAAATAAATAAATAAATACATACATACATACATACATAAATGTCATTGATCTGTGAAACTGAAGCATTTTTGCAACTGTACATGAGCTATATAGTTCTATAGCATAGAACTGCATAAACACGCAATGTTTCAGCTTAATAATGTTTGTAAATTTTTAAGTATTTTTGAATGCATTCAATAAATTACTACTTAAGTTTTTCACTAAATGTGAATTAAAAATGGACAGATTTTGAAAATGCATAACAATTTTCTCTATTAACCATACCAACAAATATAGGAAAAAGGGTTAAAACATCACAAAGTTGAAAATTCTGTCTGAAATTAGACAAAAAAGACCAAAGAATTAAGATGTGTGTTGAGGACTTTGGTTATACACAAAATACATGACAATATGATGCACAGAAACACTCTGCTTAAGACTAAGTGATTATTCTGTGATGTCTGGAAAATGGGCATCAGCTGCATCATGCCACTGTAGTCCATCAGAGAAGCAAAATACTGTGAGAAAAAACAAAACAACTAGCGCTTTGCATCACTTTAAGTTGTCTGCCTCCATCTTGTGGCATTGTTTGGTACAGCTGCTACTGCTCTTTTCTGTTGGATTTAGTGGAAGACTGCAAGTTAGATGGAGTCATCTATAGAAAAATAACAACAGATAAAGATAATACATTAATTCTCTCAAAACTAAGGTTTTAGAATCCGAACATAATCAAAATAGTCTGGTTTTCCATACTGTCATTATTTATTAATGACATGCGAGAAGGAAAAAAAGAGCTGCCTGTGTAAAATCCGGCGTTTTCTCTGGTTCAAGATGATGTAAGAGAAATAGTAGCAGTCAGGTGTTGTTGATGACTTGATTAATCTTCGGTACGACCGTCTCCGTCGAGTAAGAGTTTTGGTTGTTCGCAATCCTGCCATGTAGATGTGTGTGAAAACACAATGCCAAGAAGGAGAGGCAACAACATTTCCCTTCTTCCCTGGTTTGGTCCTCCCAGAGAATTCGCCTTAAAGGGAAGGTTTGGTTTATTTTTTCAACCTGGACCTTATTTTTGAATTTATTATGTTTATTTATTAACCCAGACAAGTTTGGAGCCACTTGGAGTCCTTCAGGAGAAGTTTATATCCAGTCGCGATCAGCGTATAGCTATATAATGGGAGTCAATCAGGGCAGGAGATTTTCCACCTGTTATAAGGCATTATCTGCCCCAAAACGTATTCTTTTAACTATGTTTTGTTATTAAAATTTAGCACTACTCCCCTCAGAGTTCATAATGTCTCAGAAGTGCTTTTTTGTTCTGTTCCGGGGTGATTTAGAGACTATAATACAACTATACTCACATGTGATTATAATGACATCACTGCCATGCTCCATCCCAGTTGTAGTCTGAGCAGGAATTTCTCTCTGTGCTCTATGGCGGTTGGTTAGACAGTTGCACTAACCAAATGACCTACTGGACTAAGTTCAGCTTCCACAGGCTTTCTATTCGCAGCCTATGCAGACTACAGCTGTAATGGTGAATGGCTGCGACGTTGTTGAAATCGCCACTAAGTGCAAGTTGGAATTGATTGGATTAAAAGCCTATAAAAACCCCAGAAGCTTACACCGCAGCACCTCCAAGACGTTCCGAACTCACAAGGGAATATCGCTAACTATTCACAATAAAACTTAGATGGATATGAAGGAGTTTTGGGGCAGATAATACCTTATTACACACGGCAAGTCTACTGCTCTAGTTGACTCCTATTATATGGATATACGCTGATCGCGACTGGATATAAATTTCTCTCTCTACTGTGCTGGTGCGCTGCAGACCATTTAACTCCAGAGTTAAAGAACAGTGAGGAAGGTTTCTTTCCAGGCTGCTCGCTGGCTTGGATTCAGTTCCACCCCCTTCCCTTTTCTTTTTTATCAGCTTCCCACTGTAAGGAGATTCTCTCCAACAGGGTCAGGAGGACATGGTGTTTCCCCCAGTCTCCTCATAGGTTTCCCATCATCTGCAGTCCGAAAACTCTGCTGCCTCAAAGATAAATGCACCACATGTGGTCCCACATGAATGTCCCTCGCTTCCCTTTTTGCTCCGTTCTCATTTCCTGCTCCTAATCATTCAAGGGTTCCCATCAGGGTGAATCATCTGTTTGTTACATGACTTTTCAATCAACTTTCTTTTTTCAGTTTCCATTTCCACTCTGTTTTCACCTACTCCCATCCTCCTCCTTCATCAGGCCACAAAACACTTTAACCTATCTCCTAGCTGCCCTCTCATTGCAGAGTTTCCCAAGGATGAGTAACATTAACTGGAAATAGTGCACACTGGAAAAATAGATTTGATTCCGATTCTCAAGAGAATTGATTATCACGATCCAATTCGATTCAATTTAATCCTTTCCAATTCAATATTGATATGAGTCCCTGCTCTTAAAATTTATCTTTTTTTAGCTGGTACTTTACTTATACGGTTGTGATTCAATGGCGCATCACTAGGTGAGTACTAGCTGGTACTCACCTAGTGTTGCATACATAAGGACAATTTCAAGAGACCAATTGATGCTGGGGTAACTGATAGAAGCCACACATGCACTGAAAGACCATGCAAACTCCATACAGAAAGACCTCAGGCTCAGATTCAAACCAAAGACCTTCTGCGGCATTGAAAATGGGGCTACCAACTGCACCACCAAGCAGCCCTCCTTCACTCATGTCATGTTTCGGCCAAAAGGTTCCAGTTTGATCTAGTCAAAGTATGTCTCGGCATGTTTGTAGACTTGGGGTACCCTCTCTATTGCATAAATATGAACAGCGGTCCATGACATGCCCAAAGCTTAGAATATTATAGTGCAAAGACATTATAGTTTGCAAAACTGTAGAGCTTACAAATAATATTTAATAGCTGAAGTCAGTGTATAGCAATCTGCTGTGAAGTAGTTGTTGAGAAAATGAAACAGAATACAGCTGTTTTTTTGTGTAAGGACACAAAATGCATGAGAGGGGGCTGCTAATAAAGAGTGATTGCTTTGTCTAAACCTGCATGTTGCGAAATTACACATTCCTCAATGTGCATTTAATGGAGCTGCCTTTGATACCTTATTGTTTACATGAGTCAGCATTGCTTTTAATTAAGTAATGAACCTATTAAGGAAAGGACTGAAGACAAAATACGCCACCAAGCATTTTAATTATTGATCCCAAAACCCAAGAAGTGGTTGTACTGAATATGGCGCTTCCAAGACAGGTCCCCCGGGTTACAGTTTCAGAAATTTAAATTTAGTGAAGAATTGTAGATGGGCATCCTGCTGTGCATTCACAGTGCAGAAACAATGTATTTCATTGGAAAAACCAACACAAGTAATTACATGCGTGTAAAGAAGAGAACATGGCCCATTTCGAGAGAAGAGGATTCTTTAATTCAGCATCCTCCCCATGTTTATTTCCCCCTTTTTTTTCAAAGTTGTTAAGGATGTATGTCACTCTGGGTTTACATGCAGAAAGGGGACATTTTTATTATTTTGCCATAGTCCGACTAAATTCAAACTTTTGAAATGCATTTGTACATCTTAGTCCAAACTGGCATTCTTTTAATTGAGCTAATATACCCAGATAGTACAGTTAAAAGACAGATTTTTTTCTGCATGTAAATGACATCCCAGGTTAGTTAAGCTATGATCAGCCTGGGCACTCTCCCAACACAGCAGCAAAAACAAGTGTAAAAGCAATCATACAGTATTTATGAAATGTACTGTGCAGCATTGGAGTTGTCGTTAGTCTCTTCAATCATTGTTTATATCCTGTTTTTACTTCATCCACTTGAATCAAATGACGGAATCACTTGTTCAATAAGTTTGGCAAAGATGTAGTAATGAGTCATTCATTTGATTCAGCTGTGTTGGAGCAGGGAAACACTTGAAAGTTGCAGGGTAGTAGCTCTTGAGAACTAGGCCCACAGAGAGAATGCCAACATGAAAGGGCGGAGTAGTGGAGTCAACCGCACTTAATTCAATAATTCGATTTTTTGGAGAAAGAAAAATTGGATAAAGGCTATAAGAGTGTACACTGTCTACCAGCTTTGACCATCTAGAAACTTTTTTTTGTCTTCATTGTTCTTTGTAAAGTAGATTAAGATCCATCAACGTTTCAATAGTTTATGGGTAATCTTATTGTCTCACATGAAAAACAGATTTGCTGGATGTCCATTCATGACTGGATGAAGAATATCTCTGAACTTAAAGGGAAAGTTCCTTTTTTTTCAATCTGAAACTTATTTTTAGCAAATAATACATTAATTTACTCACCCAGACAAGTTTGGAGCCACTTTGAGTCCTTCAGGAGGAGTTTATATCCAGTCGCGATCAGCGTACATCCATATAATGAGAGCCAATGGGGGAGGAGATTTGCTGCATCTGAATAAGGCATTATCTGCCCCAAAACTCCTTTATTTACCCTTGTTTTGTTATTAATAGTTAGTCATATTCCCCTGAGAGTTTGGAACGTCTCGGAGGTGCTAAGGTATTAGCTTCAGGGGTTTTTACAGGCTTTTAATCCAACAGATTCCAATTTAAACCAACCTGGGATTTCAATAACATCGCAGCCATCCGCAATTACAGCTGTAGTCTACAGAAAGGGAGCCTGTGGAAGCTGAACTTAGTCCAATGGGTCATTCAGTTAGTGCAATTTGGAATCACGCAAACGCGAAGCATGTTGATGTCTGCTCTGCAGTAGCAAGTTATGTCTAACCAACCACCATAGAGCACAGAGAGAAAGTCCTGCTCAGTCTACAACCGGGATGGAGCATGGTACTGACGTAATTTTAAAAGCGCAATAATTATATATATATTAGTTATATATAGTATTACAAGCCTCTATATCACCCTAGAACTGATCAAAAAGCACTTTTGTTGTCAGCTCCAAGAGGAGTCGTTGCTAATAATTACCGTACTTTCCGGACTATAAACAACTACTTTTTTCACATGTTTTGAACCGTGTGGTCTATAATCCTGAGTGTCTTATTTATGGATTTTTACGGCTAACAACCAGTAGAAGGCCTCCTCAATCTATGGATTGTAAAGGTCAAATCCCTTAAGAAAGGATACTGTGCTGTTAAGAAGACCAGAAGAGAGAGAGAGAGAGAGAGTAAACCATGAAAGCAAGCGTGGAGCAGACAGACATTACGAGAGCGACACAGTTTGCAAAAACAAGTTTTCATGCACAAACCCTCATTATTGAAAACAAACGATGAAATAGATATGATACTGCTTTCAAGTTTTAGGCAGTCGATCTGGCTTTAAAAGAAGGAAATAGAGCGGCTTCATGTACCATTAGCAGCACTGAATCAATGGTGAAATGTTGTAGACACCAGTGTTAAAAACTCTTTCAACGCAGGAAGACGAAAAAAAACTTTCAGAGGTAATAAAGGTATGAAGCATATGGTCCGAACTTTAAGTCTTTCTTGAAGAAGGGCTGAACACACAGAGAGAGGACGGCCGAGATGTTTCCACCGTGTTGAAATGTTAATAAAATCGAACCTTCCCCAAACACCAATCGCTTTCCCGCAATCCCCACTACATGAACCATTACATATGGTAATTAAAGGTTGCGTTTTATTTATGTACACATTTGTGTTTTTTCACTAAAATAGACTGTTGCGGCTTATACTCAGACACGCTTTATGGTACAGAAAAAAAAGTAATAACAAAACATTGGTTTAATAAAGGAGTTTTAGGGCAGATAATACCTTATTTAAGGCAGCAAACCTCCCCCTATTGACTCCCATTATATGTATATATGCTGATCACGACTGGGTAAGAATTTCTGCCGAAGGACTCCATGTGGTCTCAAAATTGTCTGGGTGAGTAAATGAACATAATATTTGAAATATATAAGGTCCAGGTTGCAAAAAAAAACACCTTAAATTCTCAGTAACAATTGAACTGTTGGGTTTCTTTTTATCACACATCTTTATTGTTCTCTTTCAGGGACTCTGCTTAATATTCTCCACGCCAAAAGTCTCAGATTGGTCAGCCACTTCTGCAAAATCTTATTTTTAGAAGATGAACTGAATAGTTGTCTGTGAAAAACATTTTAGCTTGAGAAAAGTTTTTATAACTTCCCCCTGCTTTAACTTTCTCCACATCTTTCTCCCTGATCTGTCTGCTCCGTTTATTGGTCGTCAGCAGAACTGTTTGACGTGACAGCCTGACTGGATTGGATGGAGGTGGAAATATGCACTAAAATGCTTGGAACCAGAAGCCACATGAAGATTAAAAACTATCAAAACACAGAAAGAGATCTTTTAGTGACATCACCCACCAGCATGTGTTTTTCCAGTCACTTCTTTCTCTATGATATAGGAAGACAACCACCTGTGGAACAGCTGTATTAATTCCCCGTGTATCTGTCAGCCTTAACCACTACACATAATATGTCAGTTTCTTTGCTCACACACTCCTCCGACCCCTTAACCATCAAGGGAGGAGAACGCTGAAGTCCGGCCATGTTTAAGCAGGAGGTGTGACAGAGGTGCAGATGTGGGACTGCTGTGTGTGCTTCCATGGGACGAATTTTCTCCATGTCAGCAGTCAGTCACAGCACACCCCATGAGTTTGTCATCTACGATTATGTTCACGTCTGGGAATAGAATGCACCGACAGAGAAATGCAAGCGAGAGAGGTGCGCGCATGTGTGCGACGACGCGTTGACAAAAAGGAACAGAATGTAAACGCAGGAGAGAAAAGCAGATGTGAGAAACATGACTGCATGTTTTCACTTCATCTAGTTATCACCTGTAGGATGTTCTTCATACTTAACAGCTTGTTTTATTTCACTTTCTTCTGGCTTTAGCTGCAGGATAATAGCCACTTATCAGTAAATTACTCTCTCTTCATAAACCAACCACTGAGTAGTTCTCAAAATCAAATCAATTCAATTTCTCAACAGTAAAACTGATGCATCTGAGCAGGAATTAATCCCTTACCAGGGAGTTTTAGGGCTAACTTGATCCTCTAAGGAACTACATTGTTTAATTTGATACACAATGTTCAGGAAGCCGTACCAACTCTTATTTTACAAACCTTTATAAAGGAAAAACCTACATAAATTGTAAAACAACATTCCCAAGCCATTTTATGGCTGTGAGTGAATATATTTAATCTAGCAACTGAGAAAACCTTGATTTTTGATTGCTCAAGGCATTTTAGTTTGTAAATTAAATAATGAAAACTCAATAAAATGCAGTTGTAGGCCTAAGACAAAATAGTAAAAATATTGAGGCTGAATTAATCCTCTCATTGTAAACATCAAGACTGTATTGAATGACTTTCCAGGATTGTCAGTGGGTTGTCCACATGCCACACTCTGAGGCTAAACCCTTTTAGCGAGTCCATAAGAATTGCTTTTACATTTAAAATTCCATGTATTATATAGCTTGTTGACATTGTGAAATTAAATCTGAAGTAAAAGAACTAACTCAAATCTTTTTTTATGTATGCACTTTTACAGTACTAAACTGCAAACACATTAGCAACAAAAAAAAAATTCTTAGGTTTGCTTTTAGCTGTCCCCCCCCCCCCCAAACTAGTACTATTATTCTTACCAAAGAAGGCTAAAAAAAGATTACTCATGATTTCTCTAAACTGTATTGACAAAATACATAAATCTATTTTTTTTTTTTTTGGTTACAGAGAAAATCACATCTACTGTTTGAATAACCTTGCTATTAATGAAAATGAACACCCCGACATACTTGTCAACATGAGATTTTGTTATGTAAGATCACAAATTAGAAATGTATAAGTTATATAACTTCATCACTCTAAAAAAAAAATCAAGAGTGTATTAGTCCCCATAAATATACCACTTTGTAGACTTCTGTTTCAGCAACCACAGGAGTTTTTATCCCTGACAACACACACCAAGGAAAGTACTTTGTTGCCATCTAGTGGTCAGATTTAAATATCTCACTTTATATCTGTTGTATTTGCTTTATTTAACAATCTCTACTCAACTCAGAATCTGTTTGACAGTATAATCCTACTATTTAAATATAATCACAGAAGCTCTGGCAGAGAACTATGATGTTTCAGCTTCTGATCTTACATCCCTTTTCATCAGCACGTACATAATAACTGGATGTGACACAGTGAGCTATCTGTACAGAAGAGGAAAGAGGTGAGCCTACACAACTACTATTAAACACCTGACAGACCTTCTGCTGTTGTACAGGTATGGTGACCCGGAGGAAAGCCTGGATGTTCAGGAAGAGGTTATAACAGCAGCACAGTAATACAAGGGCGTATTAACAGAAGGGACCTTAGCGATACTCTGGATGTCCATCTCTTTATGAGCATTAAAGGAGGGTTACGTTGAGATTAAAAAGAGTCCTATTCTATGCCATGATGTTTAATAGTGTGGAGTTTAGCAACCATGTTAAATATCCAGACTGTGTTAGAGTTATTAGGTTCTGAGTCTGTTGATCGCTGTAATTAAATCATCACAGATATGATTTTGGTTGGATTTTTGTATTTTTTTTCTGTGGAAAGAGTGTACGGTTTGTTGAAAAGAATGACAAATTGATTGATGCCATAACTAGTTGATTGACAATGAAGTAAAGATGAAAATATCAAAACAAAGTGAGAAAACGCCTAATGTTTTTACGTTAAATTGATGCAAAATCATGTAGAAATGTGTTGACTTATTTTTTCAGTGGATGTTGTCAGCACGTATTCTTTGTATCTGAAAACTGCCTACCCAACCCATGGAGTATTTGGGGGGGATTTGTTTTCAATTTTTTCTGGTAAAATACCAGCAGTGCAGACCCTCTAATTGTTGGTCCTTAGAGTCAAGGCTAACAGAAAAAAACCCCCACAAAAAGTGTGGTACACCAGGTCAATTTTAACCGATCTTTGAGACTTTGGCCCCCTGACTATAAGCACAAATTATAGTGGAAACTGGGGCTGGTTGTCTCATTCTTTTAACTATTTTATATTGCTCATCATCCAAACATATTTCAAGAAACATTTTTAGATTAAAGTTCAGGATTATGACCTGAATTTAACCCACATTCTTTTTCACAATTCTTTTTACAAATGGGTTTTTACCAATTTTGTTTAAAAATCGAGATTTTATGACATTATGTAACTTCTTTTGTTTTCATTATTAAAACGAAAAAATAAGGAGACTTGGTTTAGGAATAAAAATCTGTGTTCCCTAAACATTTAGCAAAGCAATGTATTATTCTGGTGAGTGGTAAAGTGAATGCCTGGTGCTGAAAAATATAGCCTGGAACAAAATAAGTTTTAATATAAACAGAAACAAACTTAACCCAGCTTTGTTCTTAATGCCAAGACTGCATGCAAATGTTTTTATTGGGTCTTTCAAATGCTTCCCTAGTTGATTTTCATTTTCCATTGTTCCATTAGTCTTATGTAAAAGTACAAAGGGCAAAGAGATCAACCGTCATAGAAAACATGTCACTTGAAATTCCTGACCATTCTGCTAGTAAAGAAAGAGAAACAAATATCTATTTCAGCACTAGCATACACACACAGCTAATACAAATGTATTGCAGCATGTGACATCCAGCCTCTTAAAGTGACCTCTTAGCTAGCTAACCCATGGTTTTAGCAAGCTTGATAAATGTTAAAGTTACCGTTTTTGACTTTTTTTAAAACATAACTGAAAAACTTTTAATACAAAAATAATACAAACATGAAAAATTACTAAATGTATCCTCATTTCAATGATGCTAAATGTTTGGTCTCAAAATCAAACCACAGCTCCCTGTGGTGTTGCTGAAATCAATGCGACAACCAGACCCAGTTTCCCCTAGCTTTTCATATGACAAAATGAAGGTGGCAACGAGGTTAAGGTCTCGACATTTGTATTCTCTTTTGGTGCCCCTTGCTGAACTTCAGGTGCAGGAGCTTAGTTTGCTTTATAAAGACTTTAGCCTTATGGCTCATTCTTTTTATTTTATTTTTTTATTTTATTTTTTTATCTTATTTTATTTTATTTTTACTTATGTTAAATGTTTTATGTGCACAACTGTACCGGAAAAAATTCCTAGTTTGTGAACTTGTTCTCAAACAATGGCAATAAAACCGATTCTGATTCTGCTTATGCCTTGACCCGGCTTTGATTACGTCTCTCCTCTGAGTTAAACATCATGTTCTTTTGCTTCCAAAATGCTTGTTCAACTCACTCAAACTACTAAATCAGCCGATTGTGAAATCTTGAAAATTACATGTTGTGGCAGTCCTCGAATTTTCTTCTGTGAGAAAACGTAAAAGCTCTTAAAAGTAAAAAATCAGATGCTCTTAAGATTTTTTTTACATCATTTTACTTCAGGATACCTTCACATGGTTTTGCTGGTCATCTGTCTTTGAATTTTCCTACTTGTGATGAATAAAGTCATATTTTAGAACTGCTAGGCTAAAACAGTGTGATTTATGATATGCCACTGTATCCTCTTAGTCCGATGGAGAATGAATCATTCCTTAAAGTTAATCAGTAGAGCAACGTTACATCAAGGATAATGTCTCTGGATCGCTTCTGAGTGCTCTTTAATCGTGCAGCAGTCAGGCGGATGGGGACATCATCTAGTTATTTATGGTTTGGGGAGTTGCAGAAGACCTACAAGTGTGCCTTCTGAACAGTAATTTGTCTTAATAAGTGGAGCTCCCCATTTAAAATCCCTGCTGCTGAAAAACAGGCTGCCTTGTTTTTTCCAGAGAGAACAACCTTATAACTAATTGGCAACAAATCTGAAGATCTTTCGGAGATCCTATGGGAGCCATTTCTGTGTAGAGGAGATTTATTAAAGAAGACAGACAAGAGCTCCTCTCATCAGGTTCTGAGTTATTCTGAATATGGTGAGTAAGAGGCAGAGCTCATTTATCTTATTCTCAGACTTTCAACCCCCTTGACTTGGGAAAAGTGTCCATGGCCTTGTAAACCCGACCTTTTCTCATATATATATATATGTATATATATAGTTTGGAATTGCACTTGTATTAATCCCAATTTCTTGTATTAATCCCCATTTATTCCAATAAAATCCAAAGTAATATAGACAATGGAAGAAGGTGGTCTGGTCAGATAAAACTAATTTGAACCTTTTGGCCAACAAAGAAAATGCTTGTTGAGACATATCATGCTTTTGTTCTAGCAGAAGAACCATAAACCTACAACTAAAACTTTTAACATTTTCACATGTTAAAAAGGCCTAGTCATAGTCTAAACCAAAACCACATTGAGAATGCAGAAAACCTTCGAAACACCTAAACCCAACTAGTACAATTTAAAAAAAGGATAACAGAAAAATATCTTCACTTGCTTAAATAAAAGACTTCCTTTTGTTGGACAAATGCATTATTGGTACCCCAACTGTAGCACGCACACAAAAAAATACTTTGAGGAAAATGTTTACAGAGCCGACCATAATTTTATTCTTTGACATAATAATGCTTTTACACATTTAGTTCACTAACAAACACACAAACAAACTCTGATGCAACACGGCAACTTCAGTTAGCCTCATCACAGTGATGGCATTCAAAGAATTATATCTGCACATTTAATCAGTTCTGCTAAAGGATGCAAACTTTTTTTTTTCACCAATACAGCAATGTCTAAAGAGTACTCAGTCCTAAAAGTCCACATGAACAATAGCCATCGTCACGCAGAACCTGTGCAAAAACAGACCATTGAAAGCTCTTTCATAGTCAATTACATTCAGAAAACCTTACAAGTAATTATGCAAGGCAGCCCCTACTGTCACAGCACACTGTTCAGGTATGTTGAAATACATCTTGGAGGCTACACTAAACACTAACAGATATATGTGCTGTAAAGAATAACATATGAAACTAAATGTTCTAAAAAACTGGTCGAAATGCTGTTAGGTGTGATGTTTCTTGGTTAATCTAAAGCCTGCCAGCCTCAAACGGACACGGGTTTACCGATTTATTACCTGTGACACTTGTACAAAAACATGACATTGTTAAGTGCTTTCTAATTCAAGTGGTCAATAAAACATGTTGAGACTCCATTAGTGCTGAACACACAAGTGAGACCCACAAATCCCAATAACCTGCTGCATTACAGCAAATTATATTTTCTAGTGAGATATAGAGAACATCTGAGCATTATTTATGGGAAACATGGATGCTTCATATCAAGATCTCTGAAAAACCTAATGACCAAGAAATAGACCTTTTGGATTTCTAAGAAAATACAATTTTACCATTAAGGGACATATATAAGGGGTAGAATACATGCAATGGAATCTACGTAAGGTTTTAAACAAAGAGCTGGTGACTAGTTGAAGCAGATTAGGGATAATGACCAATTGTTAAAACTCTAACTAACAGTGCACGGGTCATCCTTGCAGGGCTTCACGTCTCCTTGCAGCAGCTGAATCATGACTGCCTTGGTCAGGTAGCTGGAGGTTCCCCTCTTTCCTAGAGGTGGTGTGTTGTAGAATAACTCCATGTTATCCTGGGACACACACAGTTAGGGACAGGTGGTCAAATGTTTTCTCACAATTTTTTTTGTTACAAACATCTGAAAGTTTCTCTGTTGAGAAGACGGGCTCCTCAGAGGTTACTCTACCTGTTTCTCCATCCCTTCCAAGCGACTCAGATCTTTCTGGAAGTCATTAAATGCCTCTTTCACCAAACTATCCAGATCCACCTTATCACTGAATTCCAGCTCTGGGTTTCTCTCCAGCACTACAGCCACAACCATCAGCAGCTAACGGAAAGGATTGAAAAAGACAAGTAAAAGTTCTGAAATTCGAAGATCCTTCACCTCATTTTGCTTATCGTATGGTATGTTTTTTGGTGATGAGGAATGAGTCCTTTCACCTCCACAATGATTTGTCTGTATTCAGGCAGGACAATGTTCTTCAGCGTGTCCTCCACCAGCAGGGAGAAGTTCATCTCATACATCGTCATGTCAGACAGTGTTGGTTGCTGCATAATGATAGAAATCATCAGACAGTTATGTTCCCCTGAGACTGTTCTGCCTAGCAGGTTAGGTTGCATTTTTATGAAATGGGACAGGTTCGTGTCTGTCCTTCATGTCAGAGGTTAGAGCCACTTATCAAGCAGAATCTGTACCAGGTAGGCAAACATTAGCAACAACGCTATCGGTCTTTGTCAGATATGTGACCTGCCCACCCCTGGCGACATGTTGGGTGTCAGCGTCTCGTGTTGCTAGGGAAACCCGCAGTAGTTCTAATGAGGAAGTCGAAGTTGAAGAAGCAAATTCGAGTCGCTAACAAGGATAAGAAGAAGGACGAACGCATCCCTTACAGGGATAAATTCATGAAGGAGGCTAGGAATAGATATTTTTAGAAATTGTCTACAATCAACAATGTAGATCCATACAAACCCAATGGAAAAGAATGGAGTTCTGACATGTTGTTACTGCATCCAGTTATCACATTGGACATAAATATATTGTGTTTGGGATCAGTCAGTAATTAAATAATTACAAATCACTGGAGGCATACGGACATTTTCCCATGGCTGGGTACAAGATCTGCTCACATTTCTACAGCAGGACTTCAACAACATGAATGTCTCTGCCTGGGTGAGCTGAGCTTGGTTCAGGTTGTTGTCCCACAGGTTTAATAACAAGATCTTCATTTAAAGTGAATCACAAAATACATTATAAAACAAGAAATACAAGGGTCTTTGTTCCTTGTTGTTATGACACACCAAGATACTTAAAAAGATTGTGTTTTTGAAAGTTTTATGGGTCTCTATTGAGCAGAGGCCAATAACCACCTCTTTAACTCTCCATTTTCTGTCCGAAACTTTGTTTCCAAGCGGGAAGCCGAAAAAATCTCATGCTGTTGTCCAGTTTATGATTTGTGGCATTGTGTGACTTGTACCATTTTAATTTTCAAAGTTTAGCTCTTCCACACTCAAAGCGAGCGAAGCTTCCTTGTTTAAAGCCCCATACATCTCATCATGCAATGCGGCTACAGCACCCAATATGTCATCTGACAAAGACTGATACAAGGTAGCAACCCCAATAAGATTATAGATTGCTTTTTTTTTAAAGTGGTTTTTATAAAACCACTCGCCAGACACTACATTAGGGACAGGTTTTCTATGTATCAGAGACTGGTTAAAAAAAAGAAAAGAAAGAACAAAATAAGAGAAATGGTTTGATGTTAGAGGCAGGGATGTCGCGCCCGTGGGTGTATTAACATCCACACTTTTCCCGGTGATGGGGTTCAACCCCCACACTTTTTCTGTAGTTTTCCACACACTACTTACAGCAGTCTCCCCTGTTTCCCTGGCACTCATAAGGTCCCACCCCCTCGGCACGAGCTTACCGATAAATCTAACACACCATGAGAGTTTGGAGTCAAGGCAGAACAGCCAATCATCAGGCGGTCACAGTCAAACTCGGTGTCACGTTCAGACGGAGGGGAGAGGAGGTAGATTTAACATTTCACTTTTCCAGGTACATTGAATGAGTGTTTATATCTTTTAGATATCTAAATAGGCTTGATATGTGTTTGTGAAGATGTTCTGTTTATGTTTTATTGATAAGTCGAGTGTCTTCTGTATAATATTTCTGTTCTTAGACTAATTGGAATATTGTTCAACAGCTCAGTTACCTGAATGTGGTTGTATATGCGGCATGCAGTAGGAAAGGAAACTGACAAGGAGAGACAAATTGATATTGATAAGCAGTGTATTTGTGGGTTTTTTGGATATTTTGAGGATTGTTTGTTGATTAGGTGAATACTTTGGGGATACTTATCTGTTGTTTTATTGTACCTCCATGGTGAGGAGAAAAAACTGAGAAATAATGCCACAGTTCTTCAACAGGTATGCAAACAATGAAAAAAGTGGATATTATTTTAATGTTTAAAAACTGTAATTTTTACATTATTTATACCACCAGAAATAAAGCTTTGTGGGTTTTTTTGTTTGTTTTTTCTTGATATCTCCCCTTTTCAAGGTACAAATAAGCAATATTTAGCTGTCACAGTCCTGTCAGACACGTGTCACTATCAGGTTTACCACTGTCCTTTTTATCACGCAGAATCATTAAGATTTAGAAAACGAAAGAGGCGGGAAAAGATTAACACATTTTTCAATAGGAATCCTGTAAGTGAAGTTAGGAGGCCTATGAAGGAAGCGAGATGCTTATTTCCATCCCAGGTGCATGGATGTGTCTGGTGTTTTTATATCAAAATGACTATTTCATTTCAAATATTTTGATTAGAGTTTGAGTATGTGGCCAGGTGTGAGGAAGACGGAGATGAAGATGTAAGAAAAGTAAGACAAGAAACAGGCATAACAGATGAATAGAGTGTGGGAGCGGTAAGAGAGGAAAAGGATGAAGATGAAATGGTCAAGAGGAGCAGAGAGTTCAACCCCAGCTGTTACTGGCCACCAGTCATTGTATTTATAGGTTTTATTGTTAACACACAAAAAAAACACATCCATACCCCACAATTTTGAAGAGGTCAGAGTAGATTGTGGGAAAAATGAGTGCTGGTTACAACTATGTGGACCACCATTTCTGAATGAAGAAAATACCCAACGTTGAATCAGCAGAAGATCACTTCTGAAACAGCGATTTTCACTTACTAGCACTGATCAATGACAGAATGGAAACATGTTTCCTGGGTCCGATCAGTCTTGGTTTCAGCTGCAAGTCAGAATTTGGCCCTGGTCACAGAAATGCCTGCATCCATCTTGTTTTCTATCAGCGACTCAGGCTTCTGTGGTGTAAGTGGTACGCCTCAGGCCCATAGTCCCAAATTAATATTTTTGCTGACCACATTCATCTCTTTACAACCACAGTGTTCTCATCTTCTAATGGCTACTTCCAGCAGGACAAATCACCATGTCAGGTAGCTGAAATCAGCCCCAACTTGTACTCCCATGGACTCCATCCCTCACCTCATCTCAATCCAACAGTACACATCTAGGATGTGGTGAGATGATGATAACATCATGAATGTGCATCTGAAAAATCTGCCTTAGGTGGGCCTAAAAAAGTGGTACATGAGTGTACAGAGCATTATGAGTCTCCTCTAACAGCAGGCAAAAGAGTGGCTGTCAATGAGCGTTTATGCACAGAACTTTGTTGTTTTGTAGAGGGATGTGCGTACCTGTGGGAGGTGAGTTCCAGCCACCACAATACCATTAGGAGTCCTCTCCAGGATCTGCCACACACGATCATAAAAGCCCAGAGGGGTTCTGTTCAGACTGCCATCGATCTGACGCCTGTTTAGCCAAGACCTGAGGTGAAAAGATGGAGAAAATTCTGAGATCACGTCCTCAAAATGGACTAAAAAAAGGACAGCTTTTACCCTGAAAAAAACAAAAAAAAAGAGATTTTCATCCAATGTGAGAAAAGTTGCATTGATTCCGTACTGGAAATTTGCTTGTGCTTTCATTAGATGATCCAATAGAAACCAAAAGAAGATGATAAAATAATCAAACATAAGGATTACGTTGAAGTTCTGGTGTCTTTAAAGGCCCATTTGTGAGTTTAATAGAAAAGGAAAGCATAGTTGTTGCTGGATAATGCATTATGCATGTCTATTTGAGAGTACCTGGCAGTGTGCTGCGGCTGCAGGACGTCCAGTAGGAGCTGCTTGATGTCGCTGGGAGAGAGCTGGTAGATGTCCTGAGGTGGCATGTCTCCAGCTCGGATCTTCAGCTCATGTTTCATGGCCTGAACGATCCATCTTCAAAGCCACAAAATAGATGAATGATGTTAGAGATTAAAAATGTCACTTTTTACAGGACGAAAAATGACCAGTTCAAAGCTGTTGATGAACAAATATCAACCAATGCTTCATATAACAGTAAGGACTTCTTAAGGCTGCTCTTCTTTGTATGGAAGATAAGTCTGTTATTAACTAACTCGATTCCTATTGAAGAAACATCGTCTCATTAAATTTTCGAAATTGAATCTGTAATGGTGTGTTTACACCAAACACGTTTGAAGCGTGGTGGGTGTCAGGTTTACATATAGAGTCAATGGAAAGGTGCGCTGACACGCGTAAGAGGGTCCTGCATCACATCAGCAGATATGCCTCGCAAAAACGATTTTCTTCCTCATTCGGATAAGCCATTTGACGCACGTCAAAAAATACGCGGGTCATCTTATGTTCTGCATTTTATGCAGCATTTTTGCGTCTGGTGCTGAAGTCAGGAACCTGTTGACGGGCTGTCAGTGATGCATGACAGCATCAGCATGACGTGAAGTAAATACTGATAAACACTGTGGCTAATCACCCTGAGCTATATGACATCAGCTGTTTTCTATGCAGAGACAATAAATAACACAAGAAGTTAAACTATTTAAACAGGGAAGCTCTTAATAGGTTTGTTGGTGGCTCTTAAAAGAGCCTTGTGTATTTGTGTACCTTACATCTTCCATTTCTGTACTCCCGAACAACACCATCAGTGTCCAATCAAGAAAGTAGGGGTGAATTTTAAGTAACAATTTTCAATATACCACTGAGGGTGTGTTGCTTTATTGATCGCAATACTGATTTCTTCTGCAGCATTACCTGAGGGTTTTAAAGGCCAAACACATGCAGCAAAAGTAATAACTTGGGGCCTTTATGTACTAAGATTCTAGTTAAATTATGCAATTTCTTATAGGTTTATAGATATTTCAAGGCTACATGCTGAAATATCCTCTCACACACTTTAGCACAAAATGGTTATACCAGTTGATTTTTTTAGATAGTTAAGGTTTCGCTTAGGTGTAAGCTCTTCCATGCAGCAAGTTTCAGCTACCTTTAATACAAGTGATTCATATACTGCTGAAGGTTTCATTTAAAATAGTAGACGTAGCTACTGAGGAAATCTACCTCTACTCAACAACTGAAGTATCTACTCATACAGTTTGATTCTATAAAGTGCATTGTAGATACCATTTCCAGGAATAAGATTAGTTTTCTGTCGCAACATTTTAAATGTTTTATTTTGACTAGAAAACGCAGGGCTAATTCAGATAAATAGTCACAATTTAGCCCAAAAAAGGACAATGGTAAAGTGGCCATATTTTGTTTGACGGAGACATAGCTATAGCTGCAGTTTAGTGGTGGGGGGGTGCCAGACATTTGTTACTAGATAAATATTCCTGGGATTTTTTTTTAACATAACTGCTACGAAACAAGGCAATGATAATGCTGTTTTGCTTTTATTTTACGGTTTTACTCACTGATATTAATATATCGGCTCCACATGATTAAAGCTGGATTGTTATCGTCAGACACCATTCATCAGATCAGCAAAGGCAGGCATTAAATCACCTTAAGCCTTTGGGTGTTTTTTTTTTTTTACATTCCATATCCCAAATATTTTTTCAGTAGTTTCTGCACTTGTTTTTTTCCAGTAAATTAAAGACCAGTTTGTAGATTTAAAAAAAGGAATACTAATTTGGTAGATCAGAGTAATTTATGTTTCTGTCTGATGAAAAAAAAAAAAATTTAAGCACCAAATAAGATGAGGCATCTAGATTTAAACTACATGTTGAAGAGTTTTCTAGAAGTGTAGAATTCAGATCCATCTTGTGCTTCCAAGGTGAATTTACTCTTCGATTTGTTAACATCGGGGGCCTAATAAGCACAAAGCTAAACATGATATGCTGTGTGATAGAGTGTGCTGATTTTGCGGATTGGTTAACACAATCCTATACAATATGTGGCCTTTAGGCAGTTTCGACATTTTCAATTTTCCTGAGAACATGACACCTGAGTCAAACTCCTAGAATATTGCAGAGTGGGCAAATGAGAGCATAAAAGAAAGGACAAAAACAACCTATATTATTGGACAGTCTGAGAAGCATTAGGCAGCTTCCTGAGTTTTTCTTATTTTAAAAACTCATACTTGGTTAATACTTTTCCGAGACCAGAGAGAGGGGACAATTACATCTAGGTGAACAGGCTGCAAGAGAAACTCCCAACTAATAAAAAAATATAAGAGCTGTTGCAGACTCAAATTCAGTATTTCTAAGGCTGATATTGTCCTACCCGACTCTGATTTTGAGCATGCCGCTGAACAGCTCTGGGTTGTTGGAGATAATCCATCCGATGTGGATTACCAGCTCCTGCTGGAGGACTGCTTCCCTCTCCCCACCAATGGGTGAGCACTTGCTATAAATGATGCCTTGGATCACTCCCGGAGACAGAGGGTTAGAGATCACCACCTCCTCGTGTCCAAACAGACCGAGGGTCACCTGGTGATCATGTGCAAAAATACAAAAATGTGCACAGAACTGAAAATTGACAAACGCCATTAGCAGAAATAAATATAAAAAATGAAATGGTGAACATGCATCGGTTATTGTGCAAAACACTTATTTCAAGACACAATTTCAATGTCTTTTGTTCCTTCACTTTGAAATTGGCCTCCTCTCAGAGTTGCATAAAAGGGTAAAACTCTATGACACCTTTGTAGTTTCGCTCAGAAGCTTCTTGTGAAAATTACATGTCGGCAATTTCCCTGATGAGAGGACACACTTTTATGTTTTTGCCTCTGTCTGATGAAATTCAACCCCAAAATGTATCTGTGTCATTCATCCCAACATCTAAACTGATCTGAGCAGAGCGCGGAAGCCTGGAGCTGAAATAAAGTCTTGGATTTAATGAAGAATGCTCCGTTGGATTTCAATAACAATGTGAGAGATAATCAGACTGAAAACGTAGTCAAGTGGGATAGCACCTCGTTTTCCTTCTCCTTAGATTTTAATGTAAGGAGAGGAATGCATCCGTCTCCAATTTTAAATCAGCTTTTCCAATCAGGTTGAGAGGAGCCTACGCTCTTGCCTCATTGGCAATCTATATGCAGATTCACACCTTGAACTACTTCGGCATAATGAAATGTCTAAAAGTGTTGAGAAAGGTAGAAATGCAGCAAGATAACTGAAATTCTTAAGAGGAGGCTAATCTCTGAATACCACTTGACAGAAAATGAAGCTTGGAAAGGCACCCGGCATAAGGTGTTGAATCCACACAATTCATGAGTCAGTGTCTCAATCGACATAAAAGCTAAAAATTATTGTGTTGCAAAAGGGGGTGGGGTAGGGTTACGCTCGTAGCCTTGCTGCAAATGGAACTACAGCTTGGAACCAAACACAGTCGATGTGAGCTTTGACGAGGGACAAAGCAAGCAAGTGCTCCAAACAGTTCCCATAGGATACGGCATGAGGAGTCTTCAGAAACGTACACAACTAGATTCTCCTTATCTTCTAATCAGTGAACATTAAAATCACTGGCCAAACCTGTCACCAACAGCTTTCCCCAACATTCTGCTTTTAGAGAGGAGGTAGATTTTATTCAGGCCCTTTTGTCTGTGTGCCCACTTACCTGCTTGCCTTGCACTAAAATACTAGTAATACTGGGGGCAAGGCTGTCCACTAGCTTAGTTAAGAGACTGGCAGCAAGACGGACAACAGACCTAATGGGCGAAAAGACACAAGAACATTCTTGAGATATTTATGAAAAGTAACAGATTACAGATTGGACTTTAGTATGTACAGTGTCATGTGAAAGTATTTAACGTTTCAACATTTTGTCCTGTTACAACAGTAAATATGGATGCATTTTATTTGGATTTTGTGGTAAGCCAACACAATTTGTTAAAACTCTTAAAAACGTTTAGAGTTGCTTTCTCATTTCACAGTTATCGATGATTAGTGTTAGTTTATCACAATAAAAACAATATCCAAGGTTGTAATATGTGACAAAATGTACACAATTTTACCTTCACAAAGCACTGTAGCTTTTTCTTTGTAACCTTTGTGCAATTTCCAATAACACAAAGGGTTGCAGAAAGAATCTACCGTGATGATGTATCGAAAAGTCATAATCCCAATCACAATGTATTCTTTAGATTCTGAAAATTACAATATCAAGTTTGCTTCCCAGCTAATATTTTAATGTTCACGCAAGTTTGTATTTATCGTTCATGAGGTTTAGCACGGTCAGCTAGATGCTTCCTCTTGTCTGCAGGAATCCTATGAGGGGAAAAAATGGCACACTGAAAGGGCAATTATAACACATTCACAAAGCCAGGGATGACTAATGTCACACAAAAAGAAATCTACATTTCTTACAGCAGTGGTGGCAGCTTTGGAGGATGTCACGAATGGGGGCCACATATAAGCTGAAACATAACCTACTCTTATTATATGCTGAATAAAAGCTGATCGATTAGTGTACCAGAGAAGTTGCTCGATTTTGTGATTACATTTGGGGGGGGGGGACAAAGGTACATCCAGGAATTCAACAAAACATTAACGTTTAAATGGCTTGGTATGCTGTCAACGCACTGATCCTTAGAAAACCTATTTCAAGCCTCACTTGCTGGCCCATGTTAAAAAATGGGAGCATATACACAGCTGGGTATGGGGGTTGTTTCCCAGCAAGCAAAAAAACCCAAACACAAATAAACTATTCTATTTTTAAATGCCATAGGAACCTTACACTTAGCTAAAACGGTGATGAATAAAACAGCATACAATAAAAGTTGTCATGTCAGGAAGCATTATCAAAGCAAACGATGAGGACAGAAAGCACTGGCCACTGATGAGGAACAAATGATCAGTCATGAGATACAACAACAAATGACAACATTTTGTCAGTATTTGTATATGAGGCCAGCAGCAAACCACATTTCAAATAGACATTCGACACTTTCCAGATTATTTCACCGTCAATTAAAAAAATTATTAAATAAAATGAACTATTTCAGTGAAGAACAACCTGATATTAAAGAATCGAGAAATCTTTGCTTTCATGGATTCCAGCTGTAGAAAAAAAATTTGTTCACTTTCTTCCACTTTTGCCTCATTTCCATAGAGGGTTACAGCACGGGTCAGTACACAAATCTTTGGTCTGGCATTTTAGAAGGGTACTTCTACCGCCAGTTGGACTCACACCGAACAGGTGTTGTTTTACACCAAACGCCTAATGCACTTCTATGGCTTGTGCTTGACGCACATGTTTTTTCTGTCCCCCAATCAAAGGGCAGTGTTGTGTGACGGCAGTACCGTTCCATACAACCAAAGGGACAGAAGAAATGGTTTGATACCGATTGGCCATCTGGGCCGCTTTTAGAAAAGAAACTATCAAAATAGTGTACCGAACTTCACCAACCCGTGGCGTGGCACTCTGTGGAAACATTTGTGAACTGGTTTGCTCAAAAAAATATATAAAGCTATTCCGTTTCACGTTAAGATTTTGTAGATAAAATGGCCTAGGGTGAGCGTCAAAATCTATTTAATTTGCAGTGCACGGCCAGCCTTTGAGCCACTGGGAATGGATTTGTAGGAAGGGGTTCAGCCTCTACGGTTTTAATATGAGGAGAAAGCCAACACTGACCACAAGCTCAGCTCCGGATTACATCCAACTCGAGGTTCCTGCAAGCATCCTAGCTGGCTCGCCAAACGCCTCACTGTGTGAGCCAACTTTTTTTTGTGCCTAATTCAGTTACTGCACTAGAAATACAGCAGTCTAGTGAGTTGATATTTTAGCCAAATACCTGAAAATCCCTTCTTCAGCTACATTAGAGCAGAGTCAATATTGTGGAATTTAATTGTTTGAAGAATTTCACATAAAAAATATGTTTCAACAAAAGACTGGTTATGTACAGCTCGTTATGTCCAGGTTTTTATACTCATGTTCACTTTATGCATTACCCACATCTAATTTATTTTCCTTTTGTGTTTTTATATCAATCTAAAATATGTCCAGCTGTTTTTGCTTTGAAACAGAAATATAGCTTTACTATTTATAAAAGTAAATAGGAACAGCTTGATTTTAAGGCTTTATTTTGAATTTTAAATACGAATGGAAATCTGGCTACACTAAATTGTGAAATTATAGACTAAAAAAGCTCATACAGCTCTCCGGCTAGCCAGCTAGATAGGCAACTAAAGCATGCGGGAACATTTAGTCTGTCGCCCGCTGAACTTTACCTGTTTGCCATGCACCAGAATTGTGGTGATGTGAGGAGCTAATGAGCTGGCATACTTCTTGGTAATAGCAGCAGCATGTCGCACAGCCAGCCTGTAGTTTATCCAGATCAGGTAACAGGTTTAATTAGTTTGGGAAGTCAGGAAAATGTGACTACAAGATTTTCTACAGACAATATATACCCCTTTTTTCAAGCTACTTTTCAGATTAAGTCTTCTTCATGAAACTATGTAGGCACCAAATAATACTGAAAACATTTTCAGTGATTATGTTTTTGACATTAAGTTTGTTTGTGTGTTCAAATGGGAATAACAGACCAAAGCTTTCTGCTGCCGGCTCGTCTGTAGATTCTCTCCAGTTCATCCATCAGGTTCTCTGGAATCACAAATATGACTGTGTTCAGAAACCATAAAGATCTATTTTTTTTCCACATGTTGCCCTAAAGTTAAATTTTCAAAAGCGTTTAACATTAATACGATCAAAAATATTAAACCAGCAGTATCCCATCTTCAGACCTCAAGGGCCAATACATACAGATGTCAAGAAACGTCATCAATAGGACTCAGCAAAAGTTTAGATGAAAATGAGTAATTTGAGCCATGTTTTTATATAGTCGAAGTCAGATATTCAAATGTACCGTACAAAAATCTGTATATATAATCTGTTGCAGAGTATTTTAGATCCGTAAGGGTCACTAACACCCTCTGCCACACACTACCACCCACATACCAACAACATTATGCTTTAACACACTGAATACTTAGGAGTTGGGATGGCATTCTGATGCTGTCAGGCTATCTCCATATTACTCCAAATGTAACAATGATATCTCTTTGTAAAACCTCTAGAGCCATCAGATTGTCATCTGGATTTTAAACATCTTTCATACCGGCTATCTTATAGTGTATATACATATTTGAGTTAAAAGAAAGCAACAAAAAAGCACTCATCATTCCAGAACTTTGTATAAAGAAATGATAATCTGTAGATCTGAACGAGTAGAAACGCATCTGAATGCTGCAACTCTTGTGCCCCAAGGACCAGGATGGGGAACCTCTGCATGAATCAGCAGTATAAACTGCTGTTTCATGCTTCTTAGGTTATGGCATAATTTCTCCTAAAATTGAGTACTACTCAGCTAGAGTTGTTATTCATTAATTAATCTGCAGTGTGCGCATACCATCTTTGGCCAGGAAGTCTGGTCCTTCTCTTCTCAGAAGGATACTAGCAAGTTGAGCCTGACTGGCCAAGCAGTCACAGTCCTGCATAAGGACGCAAAGAGAATAAGGAAGATGAGACCGTTCTCACATACATTTTTTTCAAAAAAGAAAAAATAAATAAGTAATTGAGCTGCATTATGCAATCGGTAAAGGTGCGCCACAGCAGGGTTGATTTTAAACAAAAAGAAGTTGTAGCAAGAAAATATTGAGGTTGAACGGTTTAAAAACATCCAAAGTTTTTATTATTATTTTTTTTATTATTATTTATCTCGTCTACTGGTACACAGTGATTATCTGGACCATTAAAGAATCAGCTTACATGAAACTTCTGCAGGATCTCATAGGTGGGTTTGTTTTGCCACTCCTCCACACTGATCTCTGGCTGCTGCTCCAGGTCCGAGACGTTGGGTGTGCTCATCTGCCTCTTCACCTTGGAGTGCTTCGGTAGCTCCAGCTCCTCAAAGCTTTTAAACTCTGGAATCCTTTTGCACACAGAAATAGACAGTAGATGCTTTTACTTTCTCACACTGAAGCAACGAACCTGTCATGACTGGTGATGGTTGTAAACAGAACTCATGGGATAGTCTGAACACAGCACTACAACTCATGGTTAATGTTTAAAGTAGTTTATTACCAGTGAATAGAAACAAAATGAACTAAAAACATATTGATAAAAATATTTTATTGGTGCATTAATCCCGATTAATACAATGATGTTTAGATTATTGAATTTAAAGGTGTATATCTTGAGAATCTGTGATTTATAAACTATTAAGCAACAACTGCCCAGACGAAATAAAAGTTTTCTATGTAATGCACAAACAGACGCTAGAAGCAGCGCAGTGCAGCCGTGTGTGCCACGTATCACGAGAGCGCACGCACGGGACGGAGTAGATGAGACCATTCTTTCACCAAAACCTTCATGACAGGAAGAAATAGGTAAATTTCTGCTGGAGGAATGATGTGGGATGAAACGGGATCTGCGCCTTTCTCTGCGCACGAGCGCTGGAAGGCTGCGGTGCATAAATAGGTGCGATTAAAATGCGTTAAAAAATTTTAACGCTTTATTTTTGTGTAATTAATTAATCTTAATTAACGTGTTAAAGTCCCGGCCCTAATATATATATATATATATATATATATATATTCATGCATTTATTTGACCCGTTTTAAAACACTGATTTCTGTTAATTTAACAATATTACAAATGTTTTGCAGATTGATGCCCAAGAGTTGTTTATTTCTTCACACATTGGGAATACATTTTCATTCATACATGATACAAAAGCTTATCCTTAATATCAAATGTAAAGCACCTGGCTTATAAAGAAAAGGAGGGTGTTGAGGCACCCAATTAAATCCAACCCCACCCAGTTTTACATCTGATTATTTTACATCCTATATTATCACTGCCTCCCCTGACCTTAACAAATTAATCAACTTGTATTTTAATGCCAAATGTAAATAAGAGGATGCTGCATTCAGGAAAAGTTTTTCTTTTTAATCAGATACACACAATTTAACTGTCAAATATGCAATGTTGTCACTTTCACTGCAGTGTCGAGTCTCATCACAGAGGTGAAAACAGTCAAATTTGACAAGGAAGCATGAAGACTAAGGAAGCTCTTACTCGGCCTCATTGACTCGGAGGAAGTCCAGCTGCTCCACAAATGCTCCCGATATCAGGGTCTATGAAGTTGATGGAAAAAATGCACATTTAAAAACATTAAATGTTATTATTCTGGTAATGTGGCCCAAATCATCCAAGAGACACAACATCTCTAATAGCTTATGTGCTAGGAGGAGTAAAGGAAGCAATCTGATATACAAGGTTTGCTGAGTGACTCAGTAAACATAACTGCCTCACAATGCTATAAAAAACTAATATCCAGCAGCAAGGTGTAAATCAAGCTACAAATATCAGTTTTTAAACATGAACAGCTTTCGTAGCTTCAACCATGTAATGACAAAAGTTGGAAGATCTCAAAAGAGGAATACTAAAAACTGAGCAATTCAATTTTCCAATCGCTCCTCCTCCTGAGGTCCAAATATTCTGACTGAAGTCAACTCCAAAACAAAACTACGAGGCGTAGGAGAAGAGCGACTGTGCCCTCCATAACAATGAGATGATGAAGAGCAGAAGGGTTTCAAAGCTGAGAGTAAGCTGTGAAGTGAATAGCAAATAGGCAAAGGAATGGGTGGAAAACTTAAAAGTTTTTTTTAAAGAAGGATCTTGAGTGGAAGTCTCTGCTGAACACCACAAACACAATCTGCAGTTCGACAAAGAAGTTAGTTTAAGTTTCTGGTGTTGAAAGTAGTTTTAGTTCTACCTTGGCCTCGTTTTGAGCACAGTTGTTTCAGTAAGGGATCTCCAATTTTAACTTTGGGGTTCTTACAGCGCTATGTCCCCATGGTAACCTCTGTGGGAAAACTTTAATCTGCTTAAGAGCCAATTTATATTAGAGACAAGAGATAAAGGCACATAGATAGCCACCTCCTGGCCTTTAAAATGTGTCTTCTGTTTTTGTTTTTCTTCTCACACTTAAATGCTTCAGATCATCACATTAATTTGAATGTCGGACAAAAATAACCAGAGTACCAATAAAAAAGCAGTTTTTGAATGATGATTTCATTTAGCAAATGGAAAATAATTAGCTAACTTGTTTTTTTAATCAAAATTAAAAAAGTAACTGCTTCATAAAACAGTTTGGGACAACATCAGCTGTTAACTGGCAATCATTGCAGGGGGAATTTTGGTCATCACCTCTTTGCAGAAGTGTTTTCATTTAGCTACACTGGAAGATTGTTTAACATGTTCAGCCTGTTTAAGTCATGTCAGTTCATGGCAAAAAGCATCCAAATCAGATTTAACATTTTTCTTCCTTGTGTTGCCATTTGGGTCTCTGTTGCCTCTATAAACACTCCAAACATGAATAAACACATTCAATCCACTTTTTTTTTTTTGCAAATCTTTGCAATTAGAAATCTTCTGATTTCTACAAGCCATTTAAAAAGGAGCCTTCTTGTAACGTCACAAAAAGCTGAGTCTGCATATAAACGACCCTCAGTCATCAAACCATGCCCACCAATTCCAATTTCATGCCATTTTCATGTAAGGCAAACCAGTGGCTTAGAAACCAGATGGGTGGGTGTGGTCTCCAATCACTAATTTGCATAAAAGTGACAGAGTCCTCTTAACAGCTTATTCTGTAAGGGGTTATAATAGTCAAGAATTGAGCTGGTGAGTGTGGTTCATGTGAGATTGATTTTTTTGCAGAGAATTTCATTAACATGTTTTGCACAGAACATATAATTAATATAACCTGTTTAAAAAGACGCATAATATGGTGGCGTTAAGATTTTGGGCCATATTAAAAGTAGTATTTTGTTTTTACTTGATTAGCAGACTTCATGGTTCGTCCTGCTGGGTCGCACAAGTGTGTTTGGGATCATGGTCCGAAGGTTTTATTTATTTATTTATTTTAAGCACTTTGGTGTTTCATAGTCAGTGGCCTTTCTACAGAATACATCTTTACAAACTAATACAATCCATTATACTCATGGAAACGCAAGTCATCCCAGGTTCAGCTGCAACACATCAAACCGGCCTTGGGGAGATTTTTAGGATTTCTAAATTCTCCCAAGGTGGAGCTGTAATACCTCTTCATCTTCATGCCCAATCTCTTTGCAGCTGCTCAGTAATTGAAATAGATCTTTAAGTTAAAGAGCATAATGTATCTATTCATTAAGAAAATAAAGACTGCTGTTGTTGCAGCTGTTAAGTATATTTTTCCAAATTTAATTTCAAACACGATGCATTATAACCCAGATCGATTTTCTTGATTCACGTACCTGAAGTCTGTCGACGTGCACTTTGACCCCGCCGATGACACCTTTCTTAAAAGAGGCCAACATGTCCAAGACTGGATTGAAGCGGCTCCCCCTGGTTAGATAAGAGTTTCATGGTTAAAAATACTTTTCAGACTTTTTTTTAAAAACAATCCAACTCACTTTATATAGTTTGTCACGCCACAATCGGTTAGCATCTTTATGGCTGCTTGATCAGTCAGTTTCTTGCATGGCTAGTCACAATCAACCTTAAAATTAAAACCAAATTGTGTACTAACCACGCAATCCGAAAATATAACTAAACTTCAACAAAAATTATTCTGTCTTCCGTCACCTGCTGTATGGGTCACGGTCCTGATCAATGGCAAACTAATGAATATTGAGCTGCTGCTAGGAGCCCCCATTGATTCATTTTTGGGCGCTGCAGTGAGGCTGTTTAAACATTTGTAGTGCATTTAACATATGGCTCCATGGGTAACAGTCAATACCTCTGTAATCAGCCCACCAGCCAGGCTATAGTGATACAAATGAGAAACATTATCACCCAATCAGTAGGCAAATACAGTAACACCTTTCTGCTACAGAGATTAATGGAACACATAATGTGGGAAAATGGTGGCAGCAGAGAGGGAGAAATGTTAAGAAAAATAAAATGAAAAAAACTAAACTGGGTCTTCAAACGTTTTGGTGAAGCCTGAGACGGCGATAAAAATAGCGATGGTGAGTGATGCTACTTTGGTGTATGAGCGAGTGTGTATTACTTGATGTTATCTTCGCGGATGAGAACCAGGAAGAGTGGACGCCCCTGCATCTTCCAGCACTGTTTGATGAACTGCAGGGCGTTCTGCACAAACATACACACAGCATCTCAGACCAACACACACACTCCTGGTGGAAAGCATTCCATTTCCATTATTTCTCTGTAATAATTGATTCAGTGGTATTTCTAAAGTTCAGCCTTCTCCCCTACTGTCAAGATGGGTTTAAGTTGCAGAGCACCTCAGGAAGCTTACAGATATATACAGAGTTTTAAAGAGGAAAGATCACAGCATAAGTTCGGAAACAGTCCTGAAAACACAGCTTATCACTGGATTCACATAACAATGAAAAAAAATGTAATCAAAGATTTGGGAAACAAAGCTGTGTAAACACCTATTTTGTTCGCTAAAACAGGAAACATTGACATTTTTATAAATGATCACAGTAAAACTGAATATCCTGCAGTAAACCATGAATAAAGTTAATGCATTTTTATTTTATTTACTAATCCAAGCAGCAGTCCTTGCTGGTAAATTTAAACATAAACAATGTTTCAATGTTTGCACGATCATTAAAGCTAGAATGTAGTCAGTTAAGAACCCTGCTGGTGGTATTGATGGTGCCAGAACTGTCTGGCACCATATATTTCCCAGAGTTGCTGATTTATTTTATAATTGGTTGAACCGTTAGCACTGGATCAACAAGTTTTGGTTTTTTTCTGTATAGTCTGAAACCTGGATTTTGATCTTAAGTTGATCAGGCCTTTTTAGTTTCTGACCCTTCTACATGAGCTCGTCCCTTTCACTTCCAGAATTTAAATCTCAATAGAAAACACAGCATTTTGGTCCTTGTGTTTTCCAGAACACGCCTGGTTATCTTAATGTTATTATTTATTATTGATAAAACATTTTTTATGTAGATGCCTTTTAATACAATACTAATGTGGTCTTCAGAGAACGTATATAAGGTACCTTTAAAATAAGTCATTTGCTGTTCTGGAGATCTTATATAAGAATGCATATACAATTTCCATGGGGGATCTTAAGGCTTAAGTTCTCAAATTTTTTGTCAGTTAGTACAGGCCAAGAGTTTGGACACACCTTCTCATTCTGTGCATTTTCTTTATGACTATTTACATTGTAGATTCTCACTGAAGGCATCAAAACTATGAATGGACACATATGGAATAATGTAGTACTTTTACAAAAAAGTGTGAAATAACCTGGCCTCCAAAGTCACTGGACCTGAACCCAATCGAGATGATTTGGGGTGAGCTGAACCGCAGAGTGAAGGCAAAAGGGCCACAAAGTACTAAGCATCTCTGGGAACTCCTTCTAGACTGTTGGAAAACCATTTGTGGTGACTACCTCTTCAAGCTCAAGAGAATGCAAAGCAGTAATCAGAGCCAAGGGTGGCTACTTTGAGGAATCTAAAATATAACATGTATTTGGTTATTTCACCCTTTTTGTTTAAGTACAGACAGTAATTGCATACATTATGTGTTCATTCATAGTTTTGATGCTCTTAATTGAGAATCTACAATGTAGTCATGAAAATAAAGAAAACGCAATGAATGAGAAGGTGTGTCCAAACTTTTGGTCTATACTGTATACCATGGAACACTGTTGCTGCCTCGTCCCTGTAAAAAGATGTTCCACCTCCCCTTTGGATTAAAGGCCTGTTGCACTGATGTCACACATTATAAGGACTGCAAAAAACCTGCTAACCAGGGTCAAACCCATTGGGATGAGGCATTAATTATTGTTAGGGTCTTATTTTTTCAGCACCAATGATGAGCAGTGTTCAATATCAACTCTTTATTGATATCCCGTTATGGTCTAAAACTCAATTTCCGCTACAGATATTAACCGATTACACCAATAGATGTCTACATACATGTTCACGGTTATTTCCCAAAAGCAGACGCCACCGGATATATAGCGAGTTTTGATTAACCAAAATATTTTTCAAAAATACTATACATATAATTGATCATATTTTTACATTTTAAGTGCGAGGAAAAGTAGCCGAGTTTAACGTATAATGTGTGTATTGTATGAAAGTAAGGTATATAAGTTGTCATTAAAGAGGTACAAACCGATACAGATAATTTCCAATATTACATTTTAATGCCAATATCCGCCAATAATATTGAACGTCCCTGCCATTTACCTAAGTTTTCTGACGACTCAATAATAGTTGGACTCATAATTGATGATAAGGAGAGGGTGGAGAACTTTGCCACTTGAAGCAAGAAAAACAGCTAAACCTCAACGTAGACCAATTGATGGTTGGTGGACTTGAAATGAATAAAGAAGAAATTGACATTTCTTGACATTTAATGAGTCGCCGTGGACACCGTCTCTTTTTTTCTGAGATGGCAATTAGGATCTGCCGGAAGATTTTGTGGATGTTTTACAAGTCTATGGTGGTCAAAGTGTATGCATTGGTTAAAACTCCTCCTAAAATCTTAGCTTGAAATAGCTCTCTGTATTTCCTTCTTTGACAAGGTGAATGTATTTAAATCTCAGAAGCTTTTACAAACAAATGAAATGTGACATTGACTCACCTTAATGTCATCAATTAGAAGCATAACATCTTGAGACAAGTAGAAGTCACTTAGATCAAACACTATTGGGTAGCACACCACCGTCTTGCCCAGGATACGATAAATCTAACAGACAGACACACATTTACAGTAAATGTTGAAGATGGATGGCTCATAGGTTGCTACAAATGTATTATTCAGGGCAGCACATAAAATTGGACTTGGGGAGGGGGGGCATTTAGAAGACACTTCTGATAAGTCACAAACGGTTCATAGTACATACACACACGGCTGGTAGGAAACTGATGATGATGATCATGTCCTCTGGCAGGTTGCCGTCTTCCCCATAAATGTTCCATTATAATATTGTCTTAGAAATGTGTCCGAAACCATGATTCATTTGTTTGCCAACGGCTTTGTTGCAGAGAGTTTCAAAAAGTACAAATTCTCTGGTTGCTATGTGACCCTCATTTAGCAGAAACTCAAGATATTTGCAGGAACCCTCATTACGAGTAAAAGTGGTCCATAAAAAGTTATAAATACAAGCAATTTAAATTGCTTGCATATTGACTGTGTGAATGAGAAACACAGTAAAGGAATGCTATTGTACTTAAGCGTTCCCTGAAGAGTATTGATACCCAAATTTGTCACATTACAAAGAAAAATCTGAATATTTCATTTCAATTTAATGAGAGAAGTGTGGACTGTAAAAAATATTAAAAACACCAACATGTTACTGATAAAGCCATGACCGGTTTATACTCTTCACCAATAATCAATGGAAACATCTTTGTAGAAATTAAAAATATCAAACTTATATTTAGTGACCAGCCTTTTGTATTTAGCTTTAACTATCTTCATCCATTCCATATGGGTGAAGAAATTTTCAAGAACTTTTTAAGAAGACTTGTAATGCCTTTTCCCTCAACATTGCATTTCTGAAAGCGAACCAAATTCTACAGTTTAGAATTGTTTTTTATGCAAAACGATTTTAAAGCCATCCATCATTTTCCTTCTACTTCAGAATTATGCAATACTTTGTGTCAATCTATCATATCAGCCCAAGGGGTATAATTATTTCAGAATGACAAAGTATGACAACAGCTGGCAAGATCACATGCAAATCCAAACAACAATCACTGACACAATCTGCATGTTCAAGAAACAAAACAGCTTCTGCAACAGAACATTTGCTGCAGTGTCTGTTGTCAAGATTTTGTCATTTGCTTCATGCTCACAGTAATGTATTCAGATCGATATGTACTGTGTGAATCAGTGACCCCCCCTTCACCTATGAAGCAGAAGTACAAATAGATGCACAAATGCATTCACACCTAGTGGTGTGTATATGTGTGTGTGCGTTTGTGGGTGAATGTGTACAAACTCAAATACCTTGCAGGTTCCAATGCAGCCCACTGGCCTATCTGGACGCCCACTCAAACCCAGCTTCTTATTGACGGCGAGAAAACGGTATGCCTGCAGAAACACAAAGACCTGATCAGTGTGCACGCAGCATTCACAGCATCCTCTCACTGACCTTTTTGTTCACAGGGAAAACACTGCATAGCTCACCTTTCCATACACATTCTCGTGATTGCATCTCTACCACTTTGAAAATGAAAATACCATACTTGATTTGAAATGTCAAGCTGCAGAAATTCATTCCACATAGTAATGACAGTGTGAGCCAATATCTCTGTCCTACAGAGGCAGTTTGTGATTCTGCCACTCCTTTGCTGAAATATTATCCTCATGATAGAAAGCAGCAACAGATATGAGCTCAGTGTTCAAGTTATGAAATGCAGCAGTAATCCTACATAGTCCCTGTGCCACCATTAGCTGCATGCCTAGTGGACAAAATTATACCTATGAGCACCAGCCAACTGGTGTCCAACAACAGTGGTATAGTGGTGCAAAGAGGCCCTTAAAGACAAATGCTTGAAAATGAGCTTTTATTACAAAAAATAAAATATATCGGTTTCACGTGACACTTGAAAGTAATTTGCTCCCAAATAGCATATCAATAAAAATAAAAAATCGGATGCTCATAGATATTTTTGTCAGAGATATTTTTTGCTAACTTTTACAAGAAATATGTACCAAAAACACATAAGCAACTACAGAAAAAGCAGGATATTTCACAAAATGCGTAAATAAAGTATCACAAAGGAAGGTTTTAAGCCTGGTCTTAAAAGTAGACAGAGTTTCATCCTCGCAGACTAAAACTAGGAGCTGGTTCCACAGGAGAGGAGCCTAATAACTACCTATCTGCCTACCATTATACTTTTAGAAATACTAGGATCCACTGTAAGCCTGCAGTCTGATCTTGAACTCTATTCTTATATTCTAGATTTAACAGGAAGCCAATGAAGAGAAGCTAAAACAGGAGAAATGTGATCTCTCTTTTTAATATTTATACTGTAAGAACTCTTGCTGCAGCATTTTGGATCAAGTGAATCTTGTTAAATGCTTAATTTTTATTGAATTTTTTTGGACTTCCTGATAGGAAAGAAGAACATGCATGGACTAGTTTCTCCGCATCACTCCTGGAAAGGATGTTTCTGATTTTAGCAATATTCTGGAGATGAAATGGACAAGAGCTCCTCAAAATGGGCAGGAAGGCCAGGTTCTCCCACGCGGCGAATGGTCGGGTCCGTGGATCCGACCTCCGCCGCTTGACTGGGTCCTTAGCTCCCCAATCCCCCTCTGAAGAAGGCCTAACTCTGCCAGAAGCCAGGTCGCATACGTAACACGGTCAGCTCAAAGACCACCGGCAGCCGTGCCCGTACATGCGAAGCTTGACAGAGATGGCGCCCCTCTCCCGGCCCCAGAGGGTCGGGAGAAGGAGGGAAAGGAGGAGGCTAGTGGACTACTACGGAGCAGTCCTGGTCAGGGTCCTCCCTCAAGTTTGTATTTTGGGCTTCACGTGTGTCGATTTTAAGGTTCTTTTATTGGTTTTTAAGTGTCTTCATTGTCTTGGGCCTTCTTATCTCTCTGACCTGCTTATACCATATGCCCGTCCCGGCCTCTGTGCTCCTCTGGCAGCCGTCTCCTCGTCATCCCAAATGTCAGGACACTAAGAACATAAATATTTATGGATGGAAAATGGCTGGGGGGTAATGACTGTAACTATTTTCAGCAACTAGTGGACTAATCTACTTATCACTAATCTGCAACACTAAATTAAAACTAAGGGTTGGTTAGAGTTTCCAATGGTCCTAATATGATGCTGTAGGGAAGATAGGGAGAAACAATGTCTGGAGTGGGATTAATTATATTTACTAATAGATCAAACATATAAATATAAGTATATATACGTATGTCTTTCATAGGTCAGTTGGAGCACCCGGAGAGAACTTTTAATTAAATATATGTTAATTTAGTTAAAAAGGGTGTGCCTCTGTGTCCAATACTGTTTCTTTGGAACACAATGCTAACAGAAGTATTTCACAGATTATGGCAGTATTTATTTATTTATTTTAGGGAAGCCCAATATGTATACATACTGTCGTTTTAGTCGTTTTAGATTTTTATAGTCATTCAAGGAATTTAGTGAATTTTTTTGAAGTCTTAAAATGTTCTTTTCCCTGGCAAATTAAAATAACCAAAAGGGGGATCTCCACTATTCTATTGTTTGTTTTCCCCTTCCATCCATTTTTTATGGATGGAAAATGGGTGGGGAGTAATGACTGTATCGATCTTCAGCAACTAGTGGACTAATCTACTAATCACTAATCTGCAACACTAAATTAAAACTAAGGGCCAGTTAGTTTCCAATGGTCGTAATATGATTCTGTAGGGAAGCTAGGGAGTAACCATGCCTAGAGTGGGATTGATTATATTTACATATAGACTAAACATATATATATAAGTATATATAGGTATGGCTTTCATAGGTCAGCCGGAGCACCCGGAGAGAACTTCTAATTAAATATATGTTAATTTAGTTAAAAAGGGTGTGCCTCTGTGTCCAATACTGTTTCTTTGGAACAGTTACCAATGGTCCTAATATGATTCTGTAGGAAAGCTAGGGAGTAACCATGTCTAGAGTGGGATTGATTATATTTACATATAGACTAAACATATATATAAGTATATATAGGTATGGCTTTCATAAGTCAGCCGGAGCACCCGGAGAGAACTTCTAATTAAATATATGTTAATTTAGTTAAAAAGGGTGTGCCTCTGTGTCCAATACTGTTTCTTTGGAACAGTTACCAATGGTCCTAATATGATTCTGTAGGGAAGCTAGGGAGTAACCATGCCTAGAGTGGGATTGATTATATTTACATATAGACTAAACATATATATATATGTATATATATATATATATATATATATGGCTTTAATAGGTCAGCCGGAGCACCCGGAGAAAACCTCAATTTAAAAATATGTTAATTTAGTTAAAAAGTGTGCCTCTGTGTCCAATACTATTTCTTTGGAACAGAATATGTATTTCTTAATTAGTTAATTTCAACAAATTTAGATGAGATTAGATGTTAATTGTAACTTTTCAAATTAGTTACAAAGTTTTTATTTATTTAATATTTTTAATGTAATTTTTTATGTTTTAGGGTTTTGTTTAGGGAACCCTCATATGTAATTGTCATTTTTTTAATTTTTATTTTTTCATAAGAAAATAAATTGATTTACTAAATCCTTGGGAGTTTTAAAAGCGGGAGATTATAGTTGTTTTTTACTCTGATTAAAAATAAATAAAAAAAAAACCAAGGAATTTAGTAAATCTTTGGGAGTTTTAAGATTGGCTTTTCAATGGGAGCCCTGTCACTCTCTTTGGACAAAGCAAACCTTTGTGTCCTAGGTTCCGGCTCCCTAGGGGTGTCATATCTGCGTTGATTCAGCAAAGGTATGTGAAGAGTAACACTGGGTTTGGTATTATTCCTGGGAGTCCGTCTTGCAGCCGACAAAGTTTCCTGAACTTTTTGTAAAACAGTTGCCGATTCTTTCTTTAGCTGGATTTTTTTCTTTTTCTCAGCTTCACATATTCTGTCCAGTTCTTCCATTGTGTATCTTGTATGTTTCCTTTTACCCTCCTGCCCCTCCTTTTTTATTTGCTTTTTATATTGGACCTGGGATTCCCACATGTCAGTCAGAGACTTATCGGTTGCAGCTCTTCTCTTCTTCTCCAGGTCTTCACATGGTCTTTTCAGATATCTCGCTTTCTCTGGAAGGTCACTGTCGCTTTCATACTCCTCAAAATCTGATTCATAAGAAACCTCTTCAAGTTGCTCAGAAATGGTCGGAGATGGTTCTAACTCCTCTACCTCGTGGTCCTCTGTCTTCTGCTCAGACTCCTCATTCCTGTTGAGTTTCTGCTGTTTCTCATCTGACACAGTCTTTTCTAACTCCTTTCTTTGCCTCCTGTTATTCATTTTCTCAATGGGATACAGCCAGTCCAAATCAATCAAGGACTGCATCTCTTGCCTTTCAATCTCCTGTTCTTCCATCTTCTTCTGCTGTTTATACTGTATCTGGGAGTCCCATACTTCAGTCAGAGACTTTTTAATTGCAGCTTTTTTCTGCTTCTCCTGTTCTTCACTTAATTTTTCTGCAATTTCCCTTTCGTTCTGTTCCTTACGTATCTCTTGTTCCTTAAGAGCCTTTTTGGTCCCCTCTTTCTGCTTTATAAGTGCCAGATGCTCATATGTAACTTTTTGACGTCTCTCACGACTTTTTACCTGTCTTGGAACGTCGCTGTTGTCGTCATACACAAGGGGAAAGGATTTATCCTGAGCTATTTCCTTAGAAACAGTCTGAGATGATTCTCCCTGCACTACCTGGTGGTCCTCTGTCTTCTGCTCAGACTCCTCATTCCTGTTGAGTTTCTGCTGTTTCTCATCTGACACAGTCTTTTCTAACTCCTTTCTTTGCCTCCTGTTATTCATTTTCTCAATGGGATACAGCCAGTCCAAATCAATCAAGGACTGCATCTCTTGCCTTTCAATCTCCTGTTCTTCCATCTTCTTCTGCTGTTTATACTGTATCTGGGAGTCCCATACTTCAGTCAGAGACTTTTTAATTGCAGCTTTTTTCTGCTTCTCCTGTTCTTCACTTATTTTTTCTGCAATTTCCCTTTCGTTCTGTTCCTTACGTAACTCTTGTTCCTTAAGAGCCTTTTTAGTCTCCTCTTTCTGCTTTATAAGTGCCAGATGCTCATATGTAACTTTTTGACGTCTCTCACGACTTTTGACCTTTAGTGGAACATCGCTGTTGTCGTCATACACAAGGGGAAAGGATTTATCCTGAGCTATTTCCTTAGAAACACTCTGAGATGATTTTCCCTGCTCTACCTGGCGGTCCTCCGTCTTTTGCTCAGACTCCTCATTCTTGTTGAGTTTCTGCTGTTTCTCATCTGACACAGTCTTTTCCAACTCCTTTCTTTGCCTCCTCTTATCCATTTCCTCCATGTGAAACAACCTGTCCGATTCCATCAAGGACTGTATGTCTTGCTTTTCAATCTCCCGTTGTTCCATCTTCTTCTGCTGTTTATACTGTATCTGGGAGTCCCATACTTTAGTCAGAGACTTGTTGATTGCAGTTTTTTTCTGCTTCTCCTGTTCTTCACTTAATTTCTCTGCAATTTCCCTGTCTCTCTGTTTTTTACGTAACTCTTCCTCCCTAAGAGCCTTTTGGGCAGCTTCTTGCTTCTTTATGGCTGCCAGATTCTCGTATGCAATTTTTTGACGTTTTTCACGACTTTTGACTTTGCTTGGAACTTCACTGTCGCTGTCGTACACAAGGAAAAATGTGCTATCTTCAACTTTGTCCACAGAAACACTCTGAGAGGATTCCCCTTGTCTTAGCTGTTGGTCCTCCGTGTTTTGCTTAGACCGGTCATGCCTGTTGAGCTTCTGCTTTGTCAACTCCTTTTTTCGCCTCCTCTTCTCCTTTTCCTCAATTTGATACAACCTGTCAGACTCAATTACAGCTTCCATCTCTTTCCTTTCGGTCTCCTCCTTTTCCCTCTTTTTCTGCTGTTTATATCGGAGCTGGGCCTCCAATGAATCAGCCAGAACCTTTTTCTCTGCAGCCTTTCTTTCCCTCTCCTGCTGTTCAAAGATTTCTAAGGCAAGCTCCTTTTCCGCCATACGTTTTTGATGTTTTTCCTCCTCAAGAACCTTTTGGGAAGCTTCTTCCTTCTTAATGGTTGCCAGATTGTCATATGCAATCTTTTGATGTTTCTCGCGACTTTTGACCTTTCTTGGAACGTTGCTGTTGCTGTCATACACAAGAAAGAATGATTCGTCTTTAACATCTTTCTCAGTAACAGTCCGAGATGCTTCCCCCTGCATTATCTTTCCGTCCACCGTGTTTGGTTTCATCAAACTTTGCAACTCCTTTCTTTGCCTCCTCCTCTTCTCTTTCTCAATGGAATACAACCTGTCTGATTCTATCAAGGATTGCATCTCTCGTCTTTCAATGTCTCCCTGTTCCCTCTTTTTCTGCTGTTTATATCGAATTTGTTCATCCCTTGCATCAGTCAGAGATTTCTTCTCTGCAGCTTGTTTCTCCGTCTCCTGTCGGTGGGGATGTTTTCGGGGACATTCCTGTTTCGGTATTTGATTTGCCAGGTTTTCCTCCAGAAGATTGACCCCGGCAGCTTTTGTCTTCCTTGGACTTTCCAGACGGTTGGACTCAATCTTTTCATATTTTTCTGGTAATTTAATCTTCTCAGAAAGGCTTTTCCTGTTGTCTTGTTGCAAAATCTCTGATTTAGAATGGACACCTTCCCTTCGATTACCAACTGTCTCAGATGTTACAGTTTTGTCCTCCGTCATTTGGTTGACATCCAGTTTAGTCTGCACAGTTGGTTTCTGCCGTTTCTCACCCGACGCAGATTTTTTGGACTCGTCTCTTTCTCTCCTCTTCTCAGTTTTCTCAATTTCATCTACCATGGATGATTCCACAGAGGATTGCATCTGTTCATTATGTTTATCTTCCCATTTTTTCTTAAACTTCTGGACTATTTGATGATCCCATGCATCAAGCAGAGACTGTTTGACTGAACGTTTTTGCTCCATCTTCTTTTGGTCACGTAACTTTTCAGCTAACTCCTGCTCTGCCATCTGTTTTTTCAGTTTTTCCTCCATGAGAATTTCTTTGGCGGCTTCTTCCTTACGTACCTTTTCCATATGTTCGAAAACAATCTTCCTGCATCTCTCACGAATTGAGACATTTTCAGGAAATCTCTTCACGCTCTCATCTTGTAGAAGCTCAGGGTCATAGCAGATGCCTGTTGCTTGATCGCTAACATGGTGAGATGTTTCGGTCTGTGTTAAATTTGAGACACAGTTTTCCGAAACAGTTGCCTCTTCATTCACATTTGGGTTCTCTGGGTCTTGTTCAAATTCTGACTCAGAGTCTGTCTCCTTGTTTTCAGCATCAAAATCTTGTTCAATTGATGCAGCTAGCTTCTGTGAGCCATGTCTTTGTTTCTCAAAACAGTTGAAATTTCTGTGTGTTTTAGTTGTCATCTGAGATTCTGATGTGTCCTGTTTAGACTGTTTTTCAGCAGCCTGTTTTTGCTTCTGTCTTTCTCTGAATCTCCTTAAAATATCCTTTTCTTCTTCTGTTCGAAGCATGTTTTTCTCCATTAGAATCCTTTTGCTGGTTTCTTTCTTCTTAAGATCCTTCACAGTATCGAACACAATCTTTTTACATTTTTCACGGTGTTTCTTCTTTTCGAGCTGGTCAACATCTGAATTGCAGAGTTTAAGCTGTAACTCATACGGAACATCTTGATTTTGATGTCTGACCTCGTGACTTGTCCTTCCCTGCATTTCAGCTTTGTTCTGATTTTTCGAATGACCTCTCGGATTTTCAGATGGATTCTTTATTTCAGTCTCTTGTTTTCGTCTCTCGTGACTTTTCCTCACCTGAGTTTCGCTTGAAAATCCAGCTTGTTTTGGATTTTTCAAATGACCTTTGTGATTTTCAGATGGATCCTTCATCACTTTAGTCTCTTGAACAGGTTGTTTCTCCCATTCCGTATGTTGTTTTTTTTCTTCAGTCCAATCCGTCCTGGAGAGCTTGGTGATAAACTCGAGGTATTCCATCTCAGTCTTCATTTTTTCTCTGGTTTGTTCAAGTTGAAAAACTCTTTTTTCTTCGTAAAGGGCTTCTGCTCTTCGCAATCGATGTCGACACTAACTAGACGTTAAGCTTCTGACGTAGATCAAAGAGTAGCAGCTGACCAAATTCACTCTGACGCCCACACAGTATTTGTTCTTTGTGACATCATCAGCTAGTTTCACAGTAGCAGAATCTTTGATGTGTCCCGCCCACACAGTGACATCATCACTTGGTTAGAACTTTGTGGACTTTTAAATCAAATTAAACTCAATTCAGTCAAAAAAAAAAAAAAAAAAAAAAACCTAGAGAAAAAATAATTGAAATTAAATGTGCACATTTTCCACAATAATACACTTTATGGAGGCTAGAAGCTGTCAATAAAATTATTCAAAATCTTGCATTTTCACAAGTTCAAGTTTTAGGAAGGTTTTGACAATTTTCATAAAAATACTTGCGTTGTCATGGTTACAAGGGAATGCACTTAAGAGTGATTCATATATGAATACATAGAATCTAGCAAAGGACATGTATCCAAATAACTTATTCTTACAAAAACAAATCAAACTTTTAAAAACAATAGAAATTATTTCTTGTCAATATTGATATACATTTTCATTATTTTGTAGCACTCCACATCTCTGTTCTCCCATTTATTCTGCTGAACAGTGTTCTTGTCTTCAAAAACTCATTTGAAGTATTTGTATGAACACACTTCACTTAACCTTTGCATCTACATCTTACTTTAGCTACTGTTTTTCACTGCATTTGTACTGTGGTTAGAGTCAAGGTAAAGAGATGTTTTTTAAATGCTCTTTACTGATATACATTTATACACTTCATTGTTTCAGCTTCAATTCAGCTCCTTTTGTTGATCAATTTATCTAGACCTGCAGCATCAACAGGGGTTTGCATTCCACCACTAGGCAGTACATGCTCACCAACTGACCAGAAAATGTGCCGTTTTAGCAAATTAGGGGATCATATGAATCTTTTGACCTTGCTAACGTAACATATTTAAGAATGAACAATTTTAAATTGATATTACTTTAGTTATTTATTTCAATTGCTTAAATTTCAATTACTAAAATTTATTTAGATCAAATATTTCACTAGCCCACAGGCTAGACATAATTTTGCTATTTGCTTACTGGTTTACTACGCAAAACAACACACCAAGTGCATTTCGTAGTGCAGTACAGACAGTCTTAAGAAAAAAACAATTCAGAATCACTGAGATTAACACTGAGATATATATATATATATATATATATATATATATATATATATATATACACATAATATACACACACAATTGTTATTATTATTATTATAATTAAGAATTTTTTTTTTCCTTTTTGTGAAATCTTATAGTCGTATTGTTGCAAAAGTTGTTTTGATGAGGTTTTGGTCAAAATAGATTATGGGAGGTTTTGCTGTTAATTTGCAGGCAGAATCTGGGCTTCGCCCCTGCACTGGAGGCTGCAAATAAATTAATCACTTCAGAAAAAAAGTTTTAATTTGAGGAAACATTATTCCCATTGAAGCGACCAGATGTTGAAGACTCTCAGAACGAACCGTTTCCTGACCTGTAAACTACTAGAAGGCACCTGTCTTTGGCACTTATCGGGCTCTTTGGAGCTTGTCTTGGGATGGATGGACTTGCAACCTGTCCAGGGTGTACCACACCTGTTTACTGCTGGCTGAAGCACCAGACCCCCCGCGACCCTTTAAGGAGAAGCACAATAAATAATGGATGAAATTTATTTACCTTTACTGCGGGCAAAGAGTTGAAAAGAATATCTCTCCCTTCGTACGTTGGAAAAAAAAAACAAAACAAAAAAACAACCTCTCTCCCCAAAATAATCCAGACTGCGGCTTTAATGCTCCTTGGCTCATCCTGGAGGAAGGACGTTAACCTCACTAAACTCATACCCATTTTTCTTCTTCTTCAGTTGTAGTCCACTTCTTTCACACAAAATCCAAAGTAACTTGTGCCGCCAGTCAAAATTTTTATCTTTCTCTGCATCAAAATAATGTCTTTAAAATTGACACACTTCAAACGTTAAATCAAAGGCAGAATTCAACGGGGATAAGAAGATAAGTTATATCACTCCATTGACTGTCATTCTTTTTTCTGGACAGTAGGGGACCAATGGATGGGAAGTAGAAGGGCGGGGCTTAGGTTCCCCATAGACCTACAAAAATGTGTTTCCCCCTCACTTGTTAGATCATGGCTACACCCCTGCCCCCACCCCTGATTATAATATTATATATATATATATCCGGGAAAAAGATTTAAATGGTTTCTCTTCAAACTACACAGAAAAATTATAATTAATCGTTTATATATATATAAAAATATAGCATCCGGTGTAGAGGAAGCGGCATGCTCAGGAAGGTTACGCTCCAATTACACTAACAGGTAAAATGGTGAAGCGCACTTCAAGTAGCAAAATGACAACTTCATCCTACACTAATGCGTGGTTCTCATTACATCTAGTGGCTATGCATAATGTCATTATTTTCTATTTAAAATCAAACTTCTTAAAGCATCATAAGCCTTGGTTCAAAATACATTTCTTAAAGGGGCATATTGGACAGGTTCCTGATCAGCAGTACCCATCTATACCTGTGTATGATGGATGACTAAACCACTAGACCTCAGCAACTCATGATGTGCTAAAACATCTGAAGCCTATTATCACTTCCCCTCTAAAATTATTGCTTTACTTTTACCCTGCATGTCTCTAAAATAACCTCCTATGAATAAGAACCTGAAGATGCAGCATGCAGAGCTATTTAACATACTGTTTTGCTTACTGTTCGCAGTCCCACCAATATAGTATATAAAATATGAAACAGTAAGACCAGGGCTTTTTAAGCAAAACCTTTGATTTTACACATTGCACATATAATTGCCCCTCTCCCATTGTCAGGCAGCTGTTGTCAAACAAAACAAAATGGCTGCGATATACAAGGTGTGATGAGCAAATGAAGCCTCATCCGACGAAGATGGCGGTGACTAAGAGATAAACACATTCTGTCGAGGAAGAAACAACTGCCTCAGCTTCGGATAAAATATTCAGCACGGTGCTTGCTCTGACTCCCGATTCCATATTCCATCTGTGAGGCTGAGTGCCACACAGCAGAAACACCAAGAGGGGGAAGAGGAAGAAAACGTAGCAGGTATGACAGTTCAAAGGCAGATGACAGACAATGGAGAGGGGTCTCGTTTGGTTTAAAAAGCATAATGGGGGTGGGACAGGATGTAGCCCTGGAGGCAATAATGGAGTAGCAAATGGGGCAGCCACACAGGGGAATAGAGATGGTAGAAAGATCTTGCAAAAGAGACCAGAACTAAGAGACATATATTTTCAAATACGAGTTATACAACAGACCTGACAGACGAGAAAAAGGAGCAGGAGACAAGGCTTTGAGTGACAGGGGAGACGGATGATATTAAGATGGTAGACTTCAAACTTAGTTTAATGGGTGTGACGGAACAACTAGTATTGTAAAATGTAAAGAACTGCACTGCTCTGGCTGGGGCTCTGTTGGCTATATATTGAATTTTGGAGGGTTTTTTTTTGGACAACTGGACTGTTTTTTAAGTGTAGATTCAATTTTTTTGGACAAATGATCTCATATCACTTACAATTCAGCTCTAGCGCTATACACCAATAGTTATGCAACTGTTTGAAGAACTTCATTGCAGGAAGAAATTACAAACTGGTAAAGAAATAACTCTCACCCGCCAAACGAGAATACAGATTAGCTTTTTAGAATATGGTTTCACTAAACAGGCATTAGACTGGATATCTAAACTCAGACTTCGAGCAAAACGTAAAGAATTTGGGTGTTTTTTAGGACCAATCAAAGTATCTTAAAGGTTAATCAGAACAAACTGTTTTTATTCTTAGTGAAATATGTCAAACTAAGAGGGTTGGTGTCAAGACAGACACTTTTCAAAGGGTCCAAAAAAATGTAAAGGAAAATTTAAACTGAAACTAACTGAATTTTGTAGATCTGTGATGTTCAAATCAAACTTTATTTATACAGCAGTTTTAAAACTACATAGCTTCTCAAAGGATTTTGCAGATTAAAATGGACCAAGTAGCTTAAAAATTGAACTGTGCACCTATTCATTTTAAAAGAAATTTAAAATTCCTTCATCAACGTTGGGGCCCTGCATGGCCAAGCTCCTCCCTTTATTTCCAACTTAAAACCAAAGTTCAACTCCATCCTGCTCTTCCACGAACAAGAGACTTCTCATTCTTGAAAGACCCATATATAAAACTTGAGTCCTAGGTTGTTGCTCCTCGAGAGAAAAAAGAGCTTATTTAGTTTCTACACTGTCTTAAGAGTAGTGACTCAATTAAAAAGGAAAGATTAAAAAGAAGTAAAAAAAATTATCATTCATAAGTTTTTTCTGAAGATCTTTAAAAATATATGTTTTATTTATTTGTGTATTACTTTAATTTTGCTTTATTTTATGAATAAAATAAAGCAATTATAAAGAGTACAAAAAAAAATGTCTCACATTGTTACCATAGGAACATTCATTGTATGAAAATCAAGAAAAGGATCTGAAAAGATAGGAGGTAATACATTGGTAGTTTTGGAGGTGATTAAGTAGTTATAAACCCAAACCTGAGAGAGTAGAGTAAGAGGATTTCTTATGAAACAGGGAGATATTAGTTTCTGAAAGGCTAAATAATTTAAAACCCCTTAAATGTCAATGGATATGATAAACATTTCTTTCGTTTTCTAGAGTCAATCTGGGGAAGTCTTATGGTGTTTTCACACCGCCCCGGACGTCAACGTCAAAAACGGCAAGCTTACATGTAAAGTTTATGGTTGAGGCTGTCAGAGTCTCTGCAGCGCTTTGTGTGCATTGGTCGCATCAATTTATGAAACTTCTCCCACGTATCAAGCCTCAAAGTGGCAAAAGCCAGCAACGCAGAAGTTTAGCTAGCTGAACTTTTGATACTCTTAATGCTGTTGACGCAATGCTTCAACCAATCAGAGCATCTCACTGTCGTGATGTGGCCCAACATCAATGTTGTCTAGCCAACCACAATCAGCTAGTATTTAAAACATCTGCCAGAGAAAGGCCCGCACACGCGCTTTGCAAGCGTCAGCTCAAAAATGTTTTAAAAAATGTGTCGCTTTGTGAGCGTTCTTTGACGATGGTTCGGTTTGGATAGTATTTAGCGTGTTTGCTCAGACTTCTAGGCAATCAGACATTAATATAGCATGTTTAAGTAAAATGCACTGTTACCAATTCAATGATTAAATACTGAACATTTTGCAAGTTACTGTATTCACCTTTAAGTTAATTTAGCCTTTTATTATTTGCTGCAATAAGAATGTTAAGTTATTGTAGTCATTTCCCAAACACTCATTTGAATGCTAATAGTAGGAAGGTAAATCTATTGGTATATCAGCTCAACCTAGAACATTTTTCTCCAGCTGTCAGGACTTGCAGCCCATTTAAAACAACATGAAAGGTCTGCTGAACATGTCATGTTGAATTGGCTTCTTGCTGAAAGTGTGCAATACAAATCAATTAGCCTTGCCTTGTCACAAACATGGCTGCATTGCATACTTTTACAAAAAAAACATATAAAGTATGGACATTAGTGCCGTTTAATGACTGGACCAGTGGAGAAGTTACATAAATGACTTTTTCTGACTTAGAATTGAAAAAGGTTTAAACAGTTGCAGAGGCACCCATGTCTTTGTTCGCCTTGGGCCCCTAAACTGGTAAATCCACCACTGGGTGTGAACGCACCCTTACGTCACTCTCTTCAAAAATACTTCAGAAACACCTAGCTGATAATGCTATGTTTAACATGTGGCTCAAATAGCTGAAAACTCTGGAGTTCAGCAAAAATAATTAAATACTTAATCTCTAACAGAACTGGTAGAAGTGCAACCTTTGGAAAATAATTCTGTAAACTATGCAGCTATATGGATTTTAATTTTGGCACAGTAGCAACTTTCCCTTTGTGTTGATCAATCAAGTGGAGGTATCACTGTTGCGATAATAACTCACTCTAGTGTCACTACAGCTCTGCAGTGATTGATGGGACAATCGAAAGGAAAAACTTACAGAGGACATACTGACAAGCACATGGAATGAGGGAAGCAGCAACTATTGGGATACTGAAAGATCAATCCTGACTGTCAGGTTGGATTGTGTGCTGTCAGGATGACACAAATTGACTAGCAAAATATTAACTTTTATTTATTTATTTTTTACACTGACTATTTGTAGTTTATAGAAAAAGAGCAAAAATTGAGAAATCCCACCATTGATAATCATCAAATTATTGTATTACCTGCAATAGAGTTTCATTTGAGCTTCATCCAGGGCTAATAAATTCATTTTTGCATGGTACCCAAACAACTGTAAGTAACTGTCAGTGTCAGGTAAAGATTAGCAGACATTTTAAACAACACTCATTAAGTTTCAGGTATTTTTCTGTATATTCTACCTACACAAAATTAATTTAAACTGTACTGAAATGATTAATAGGCTAAACTTTCAATGAGTCACATAAAAGAGTAAATTTATACTTAGTGTTGAGATACATCCTATGAATGATGGTATAAGCATCAGGGGCAAAACATATGTAATACTGCCAACCATGGTGGTGTCAACAAATGTATGTCTAGAGCTGGTGAGTGAATTAAGCAAGATTTAATAGGTAAACCTATTGTGTTTTATTGTACTTCAAAGCTAAGTATTGCAGATTAGCAAAATTCTGAATGAAATCCCATAGTTCTACACCTGAAGCTATGGGAATGTAGAGAAAGAAATGTATATTTAATAAGTTTAAAAAAATAATTAGAACAAATGGAAAGCAAGAATAAAAGTATACAATTAAATTCAATTTTTGTTGCATTTACTCTAATGTATCTTGCTACAGTAGCATGCCTGAAAAGTTTGCTATCTTAGCAGCCCTAGTAGGAAAATGTAGCTCTCAAGTTTAACTTATACAAAATTGAATAAATTACTACGTTTACAGAGACCAACTTGAGTACCAAAGTATGTTAAAGATTAAACGTGTTAAAAGGTGACCTCAGGGAGAACAAAATGTATATTTGAAGTGCAAATCTTATTAAATGTAAGCAACTTTTGTCAAAACATTTACTCTTGATAAACTGGAAACTGAAAAAAAAGTACAACCACAAGATAAAACAACATTTTATGAAAATGCTTCATCATTCTGAACACAACTGTTTGGTTCTCAATACTCTTAGTTCTCCGCCATGACTAAATACAATACATGCCAAAAGCTTGGACATACCTTCTCCTTCAGTGTGTTTTCTTTATTTTCATTAATATTTACAACGTAGATTCTCACTGAAGGCATCAAAACTATGAATTAACACATCTGGAATTATGTAATACTTTTACAAAAAAGTGTGAAATAACCTGGCCTCCAAAGTCACCGGACCTGAACCCAATCGAGATGATTTGGGGTGAGCTGAACCGCAGAGTGAAGGCAAAAGGGCCAACAAGTACTAAGCATCTCTGGGAACCCCTTCAAGACTGTTAGAAAACCATTTCTGGTGACTACCTCTGGAAGCTCAAGAGAATGCAAAGCAGTAATCAGAGCAAAGGGTGGCTACTTTGAGGAATCTAAAATATAACACATGTATTAAAGTAATTCCATAAATTATGTGTTCATTCATAGTTTTGATGCCCTTAATAAAGAATCTACATTGTAGTCATGAAAATAAAGAAAACCAGAGAAGGTGTGTCCAAACTTTTGGTCTGTACTGTACTTGAAAATACTTATCTGAAGGAACAATTAATGCTCACAGTATATCGACTTACAAATATATGCTTTTGTGCCGCTAATGATAGAAGCAATCTTACATGCAAACCTCTGGTAATAAAAAGGCTACTTAATACAAGCAGTAATAAAAAATAAATAAATAACCACAGTTTCAAAATAAACACTTTCAACCAGTGCATTTTGTTTTTGCAAAGACTGAGCAGACTTGTTCAGACTTGTTTAAAGAATTGTTGAGATTTGTGCAAATCTAGATGGTTTTGTGCAGAACTTGGTGACCATGTAATGCTTGATCAAAGCTTACCTTGACCAGTTCCTTCTGAGTCCAGATCTGGATGGGCTCGACTTGCTGAGGCGTCTGAGTCTGGATTCCATAGGTGTTCAAAAATACCTGAAGCCTACAGAGATAAACAAACAAATGACAGTACATTACACTTTGTACAAGTCAGGAGCAGTAAAACTCCTTCAGCATGAGTTATTCACCTGCATTTGATAAATACTCATCATTCAAGACTTATGATCACTCATCTTAAATTTACATTATGGTATCTTTTCTTAAACTTCTTATTTTCAATCAACAGTTTTCTGATTAATCTTATACAATGTTTCAGAGAACTGATCACAGTTGCCTAGCTAACAATGTGTTGTTAAAAATAGCTGTAGTGTATGATATTCTAAGCAACGCATGAATGCGGTCCTGAGCGGTCGCAACCTTTTCAGTCAATCGATCAAACTTTATAAAGTGCTTTTCATACAGCAAAAATGCAGTTCAAAGTGCTTTACATGATGACAATTACACCACATATATTCCCCACACACACACACACGTTTAAGCACGAACACATTTATACCCCCTCCTAGAGCTAGACAATATAGAAAAAGAGCAATAGCAATAGTCATATTGATCGATATCGATAATAATCAATAATTATCACAAAATGTAGAAAAGGTATTTTAAGTACCTCCCTGGTCATTTTGTTATTCTTCTATGAACTAATTTGAACTAAAAGTTAAATTAAGTAATTTTTCAAACACTTTTTTTTAATCATAATTAGGTTTGTAAGACACAGACACAAATCAAGAGAGCTGAGTAACATCAGTAAATGCAAAGAAAAGTACCAGTATTAACCATTATATTAAATGTATTTTACATTATGTCAGTAATTTAAATAAAATGGTTATGTCGATAATTTTTTTATCTTTTAAACTTTTAGGACACTTTATTATATTAATGGCTAAAACCTTTGGTTTAGTTTGTCAATAAAGTTTAATGAAATGCAGTTCAGCTCCTAAAGCCAACACTAACCAGCTACTCACCCAGAGCAGAGTTTGGACGGAGCCCATGAACTGGAGACCAGTCCAGTCACTGAGAGCTGAAGCTGGCTGGTCTATCCACCCCCAGTTGCATTTTTAAAGCTTTTCTTTGAACTTCTGAGGACTGGGTAGAGAACCAGATGGATATTTTAAAAGCCACAGGTGTTGTTAGCAGTGCGACCTGGGTAAGTTTCCTGTGTCTCTTTGTAACAGTGATTCACAGCAAGCCAGGGGAGGGAAGTCCTGCTTAAGACTACTGAACATAGTATATCATTTGGTTTATTAGTGCTATATTTAGTGTTTTAGTGAGTCAAGAATCGATTCAAAACGGGACGTAAAATTTACCTGAGCTACTGAAACATTTTTCCGGGACAACTTCCTCCTTGCTCCCCTTGCTGTGACATCTGACAGAGGGGAAGTTTATTTTATGGCAATGGTTTGCTTAGGGACCGTCAACAAACTCCGTTGCATCTCAGGTCATTTGCTCCTTTTTTTGGGTTTGAAAGGAGAGACGGATGGGTTATGGAGCTGCCTGGGTTTGAATTAGTTTGGAATAGGTGGTGACTGTCGTATTGAGCTCCCTGATAGGCTATAATGAAAAAGTGAAGGGAAACTTTTTTTAATCGACCCCTTTTTTTTCTATCGCACCACACGTCTATTGATCAATAGATATAGCTATCGAATTATCTTCTAGCCTTACCCCCGCCCCCCCATCCTATCTCCATGTGCGGATGCATTCAGGAGCAACATTAAAAGGACATTAAAATAGACAGTAAAATAACTTCCAACAAAATGATGCAGTATTTTAGGGTTTTAGATCATTAAATTGAAAATGTAGCTCATCCTGTCATCTTTCAGCGGTTCAGTACTTGGAAATAAACAGAAGATGAAAGCGGTGACTATTGGGGAGTTTTTGGTTCTTTATGAACATTTCATCTCTATGGTTAGAGCTCGGATGAGTGCTGTGTGAATGTTGAGTTTTCTATGAGTTTGCACAGTGCAGGCTTTACATAACACTCACCGGTAAGAGTCTGATGTTGATGATGCATGTGACTCAACCAAGTTGCATGGTACGGCAAAATGTTCTATATTCTTTTCATAAAATACCCACATTATCTTATAAGTTAACAAAGAATAGCCTAGCTTGGCTTTAAATAGCCTATTATACAGTCATAAGGACTTTATCATGTTTTTTTTTTCCATATCCAGACATAGGTAAATGCTATGAAAAAAAAAATCTAAATGAGTATGATTCTTGTCCAAATAGAATAGACATCCTTCCTTGCTTTTTATCCTCCAATTGAAGCAAGCAGCAGACTCCATCTACATGCTTTGCACTGCACATAGTACTGGATAATTCCACTAGGAGGTAGAGTACAGAATTCAGACTGGACAGAGTGCCGTATTTGAAGAGTAGAAAGACGACAAACATGGCAATCGTAGAAGATCATCAGCTGGTTGATTTTCAGATAATGACAGGAAAAAAGACAGAAGTAGTACTGTAGATGGTATGTAAGACCGTATTTTCTCATTTTGTTGCTTTCTTCCCTACTGTTTTTGCCACCGTTAACACAGTGTACCTACAGCCAGTCAAATAGCGCTCTACACTGCCCCTAGTGGTTACTCACAGATTACAAAAGATTGCAGTTTAGTTCACATGTGAGCTTTTAAACCTGATAAATGTCTAACCCACAGACGTGGCTCCTCTTCTTAGAATTTGTTCTTACAGCTCCTGCCAGCAGCTATACCTACACTGAACAAAAATATAAACGCAACACTTTTGTTTTTTGCTCCCATTTTTAAGGAGATGAACTCAAAGATCTGAAAATTTTTTTCTATCTGCACAAAATAACAATTTCTCTCAAATATTGTTCACAAATCTGTCTAAATTTGTGATAGTTAGCACTTCTCCTTTGCTGAGATAATCCATCCAACCTCAGAGGTGTGCCATTTCAAGATGCCAATTAGACAGCATGATTATTGCACAGGTTTGCCTTAGACTGGCCACAATAAAAGGCCACTCTGAAGCCCAAACAGGAACAAGTGTTGAAAATGTGTATCTGCTATACATTCTGAAGCATCACACCAGTTGAGACTTGTTCTGCACTACGTTGGATTTCAATGTCCATTTTAAGTAAAACAAATAAAAAAACTTTTGAAAATGAGCATAAAGTAATTCTCTTTTAACCAGTTGCCTAAATGATAAATGTCCTGTGTTTGTATAGCGCTTTAATTAGTCCCTACGGACCCCACCCAAAGCCCTTTACACTACATTTATTCATTCACCCATTCACACACTGTAAATAGCACAATCGTAAAATCCAAGGTTAAAAATAAGATCCAAGGTGGTTATTTAAGCAGCTTTATAACCCAGGTTGCTTTAATTATGTCTTTTTTCTACACTGATATCCCTTTTTAAGAAGGACGCCACCAATCTCTGTTAAAGCTGCTGTATATCTGTTAACTCTGCATATTAAGAAGGGGGAACAAAAACGTGTAAATCTGTAGCAATTACAAATCTTCCGTGAAGCAGGCACTAAATCGGACTGGAGTGAAAAGATGGTAATGGTGATGATGATAGCGCAGGAGTCCTTATAGGGACATTTCAGTAGCGGTAATGGAAGCTACAGGTTGACAAGCTTCACAGTCATTTAACCCTGTTCAACACACACACACAGTCTCATGTGTGTTTCCAAGCATCTGTACATATTCACGTGTATTCACACAGGCCCAGGAGAGACGTAAAAAACAACTGGCCTTGTGCTCCAAGGCCTGGAACACATGAAGATATACACATGGAGCATATATAGACACACACAAACACTCAAAGATTACCTCTGGCTTTCGGCTACCAGGGCCACATGAATCACAGCATCATTGTCTATGGGACCCTGTTAAAAAGAGAGAAAACAGAGAAGATCAACATAAGAATCAGTATTCTGCTTCATCTTGCATCTGTTGTGTTGTTACATGAGTTTGTGTTTTTGTGGCGGTGCTGCAAATACATTTGAGAACATTGTTAAAAATTACAAATGTTCAGATTAAAGGGCTTTTGCCACTCCTCCCTCCTTTAATACTTGGTTTATTTATGTAGTAGTTGCTTGTCTTCTACTTCCTTACATAGATCTCTAATTCCTTCTGTTTTAGTAATGCAGCTAATCTTACATCAGCTGCAGAGCAAGACATGAAAATTACTAATCTGAACGTAATTAAACCGAATGTGTGTGTGTGTTTGTGTGAGAGCGAGGGAGAGGAGGAAAGAGAGATAACACAGATAGAGGCACTTAAGATTCAGCTCACTCATTTCTTCACCAACAATGGGTTTTGTTATTACTACCCACACGCTCACACACTCCGACGAAAGTGAAATAACCAATAAAGGTTGAGGCCGAGGTACTTGGCAGGGAGAAGCGGGAGGCAAATTAGCAAGGACAAAAGAGACGTAAAGGGAAAGTTGGAGCATAGAGAGGAATGTTCAACTGTTAATAGATGATCTCTCCAGCCGCTTCTCGGAGAGAGATGAATTGATAGGGTGAAATGTACGAGAACATCAGAATTGCACACAGGTTATTTGATCCTGCAATAAAGAAAATTCGTGACTCTTTTCATTCCTTTGTTGCAGATAGGGTAGCAACTTCATTTAGATAGATTATTTTTACAATTAGAATCTGATCACTGTAGCTTTAGAATTAAACTATTTTATAACTGAATTAAATTAATATGGGGAGCCTAAGAGTCCTCCCCTTCTTGTTAGCCTGTGGGTCTCCTGGCTGAAAAAATAATAAATGGAAGTCAATAGACCCATAAAAGTTATTTTGTGCTCCGCTCTGTCTTACGTCCTGAATTACACATATGTGGTACCTCAATTTGAATAACTAATGATGTGTCTTTCGAATGTGTTAAAAATTTGCAGTTAAAGGAATACTTCACCCCTGGACAGATGAATGTATATTTAAAGTGGGTCAGATATGTAGTAGAAATGTGAAAGTGTTTTTGAATTTGGAGCATTCTAGACTGAGAAAAGCCAGAAAATGTATTTTTTACTCATGTGGCTGAAATACAACAACTCCCAAAATGCACTTGCTTTGATGCCCTGAGGCCACTCACAAACCACGCCCAAAGGCTAGCTTTCACAGGAGAGTGGGGGTAGGCTAATGCGCAAAGTAGTTTGCAACGCCGTTAAACACTAAAAGAAGAAGAAGGCTTGCTTTCTTACATTGATCTTGACTCTATAAATCGCTAGTTAGTTGATACATTTCTATCGAAACGGTGCTAAAGTTGTACATTATAGACTTGTGGAGGAAGGCTGAATGTTAACCATAACTGATTTTGCAGTAATTACTTATTGTCCTTCTGACTACCTGGCTTATTTCCGTTTTTTAGAATTTATTTTGGGATAAAAAAGTGAGCATAATATATATTACACAACTTAGACTTTCTCATTAAAAAGATGTCAACAAGAGTAGCTTAGCAGCTCTGCATATGATTTTTTTCCATCCAATAGAAATCACAATTTCTCTAAGCTGAAACATTCTTTAGGTTAACATATACTATAAAATAGCAACACTAAAGGTTTATAACAAACACAACCAATATGATTTATAACGTTTATTCAAAAAGTAAATAAAATAAAAAATTTAACACTCAAAGCTCTTCAATAGCTTCGGCAGTTTTGACCGTCAGGAGCGGGGTATCTTCGTCTGATGTCTAAAACAACACAGGTAGGCAAAACTAGACGACAGCATTTGCCACGGTCATTCGAAAATACTGCTGCTTTTCTACCGATACAAAGCTTCATGCTAAATGCTGAAGTATCCCTTTAAAGTGCCTACAAATCAGAAGTCGCATATATGACGTTTTGGGGTAACACTAGCTAGCGCTTGAAACACCAAGACTTTGTAGAGCTTCTCCCACATTTCTCCCCGAGCATAGCCGTTACTGTCCGTATGGCCAGATTTATAGAGGTTTTCTCCATGTTTAAAGTGACAGTGTGTCGTTTTTGCAGTACATCTTTGAAAATAGCCATTAAAATATTATGTAATAATAATTACGTAAAGCACATTAATTGCAAAATATTGGCGATATTGTAAAATATGAGTTTTAAAATACATAGGCGCGAGTCCTCTTTTCAGGGGAAAGCCATATTAGATGACGTCTTTACTTCTACAAGAGCCCGGACGGACAAAGCGCACGGAACACGCCCGCTATTAAAACATTGATTTCCCCTCAAAATGCAAAAAAACTTTCGCCATAAATACATTTTTACCTCTTCGGTAGTTCCAAGCGATGAAAGAGAGACTGATGTGCTCGTCACGTTGCTGCAAATAGATAATTCTCAGGGAATTGAGCGTTTGAAAACAGCACTATTTGGACCTCCGTTGTTGAGTTTCTTACTCGAAGACACAGATACCACAAGCTTGTGATAATTTAGGTATGCACTGCCCCCTACTGGCCGAAAATTACACACTGTGCCTTTAGTGCTTTTTCCTTTGTCCTGGACAAAGGTGATGAATCACCGCCATTTTTACCCTTCTTCTTTTTCAGTTGTAGTCCAATAAGTGTTTTTACATGAAACCTAAAGTGACTTTCGCTGCTGGTCTAAAACTATGGTTTTATCTACATCAAAATATTTCATTGAAATTCAGGAAATCATATGTTCGATCCATGGCACATTTCAAACATGATCGGAAGATAACTTTTATCTCTACATTGACTGTCATAAAAAAATGTTGGCAGTAGGGGACCCATGGACCAAAGAAGTAGAAGGGTGTGAAGTGGCTCCCCATGGGGTGTATAAAATACTATAAAAGTTTGATATTGAGATCTACTTTATCTTGTCTAATAAAAAAAACTCCTTTTACCTTCCGAGACCAGTCATTTTAAGAGCACCCACACACTTAACACACGCACTTGATGTGAATTAGTGAAGCAATGTAATCCAGCAAGTTTTTTGGGGTGATTTATTTATTAATAACATCTGCAGAGAGACCAAGTGCAAGGATTTATTTCCAATGAGGGATCAAGGCTGCTCACATGGCTGACTTTTACACAAGTTCAAAAATATTCAGTTTCATTAATGCAACACTAACCGCTCCAGTAATTTAAGCAAAGCTTTCTCACACGCTGGTGCTTGTGATCCATCAAAAAAAGAGTCCATCCATTCATTCCTTTTCAATACCTGGTTCTGTTTAGAGCTGTGTGGGGATTTCATGAGAAGAAGCAGACCATCACCTATGGTCGGGTCATTAGTCCATCTAAGAGCCTGGAGTCGAACAGCTTTAATATCTTCAGTAATTTAACAAGGGGCAGACTCTGTCATCTTCGCACCTCTACTTTATTAAATTTGTATAATTAGAAATAACGATGTGCCCGTGAGCTGTTTGCAGACTTGACTGCCTGAATCTGATTTTCATTACGCCTGCTTGTTAGTAATCCTGTGCTAAATGTTTTTCTCTTAGTATGCTGCATTGGTTATAATTAGCATTGACTGGCTGCGATGTTTTCAGGGTGTCGGTAATGTATCAGCAGGATCATTTTTTCAGCTTTGTGGTGTCAGAATAGTTTTCCATAAAAATCTGGTCTTGTGCTAATTAGAGTTAATTGATGTAGATGTTGATCTAGACCACTGCAACTTTATACAGGTATTTTTTTAGGGCTTATGAGATCGGTATTCACAGAGCTACAGCAGATAGTTGTGAATATATTCATAACACAATGGTCTGACTCATTTCAACTGGAGACTAGGCCGCCTGGAGAGAGTCGGTTCTGGAGTGGGCAGCCTGGGGCTCAGAGATTGACCTGGCTCTGAACACCAAGAAGACCATGGAGGTCTTTGACTTAGCCCCCCTGAGTCTGCTGCTGGCCTGCTACCACTCGAGCATCGAGAGCCAGCTGACATATTGGAAAATGGAATGGTACGGCGGCAGCACCATGGAGGACAGGGAGAGGCTCCAGAGAGAATTCAAGGCATCAAAGAAGATCATCGGCCGCCCTCTCCTCTCCCTCATGGAAATTTAAACCTCATGCTGCCTCGGCAGAACAAAATCCATCATCAGAGGCTGCTCTTATTCACTCTTCCAACTGATAAACCTGTTGTCCTCAAAAAGACGGTACAAGTGCATCAAGTCAAAGACTACAGATCTAACAAGTTTTTTCCTCCGAGAGCCATAACCGGTCTGAACTTCCACATGCACTGACTAAATTCCACATAACATGAACAATCATCACTGTGCAATAAACAATCATTAAAATTAAACTTCATTAACAATTAATATGTGCATTAACCTCAACCATATGCCATGTCCACCGTGTTTATAAATCTAAAATGTGTGAACTAAATGTGTAATAACATCTACCTCAGAAACAGGGTTCCAGCTGCCCCCTCAAATATATATATATATATATACACACACACACACATACATACATATACACACTCTAGATCTGGACTTTAGTCAAAAGGAGCAAGAAGACTGACAACTCAGAACAGTAGACTAATTTCTCACCTTAAGCCATGCAGTAGACACTACCTGGTAATCTTAGTGTGACAGAAAACTAACATTGCATCTCACTTAAAACACATCATGTTCATACTGACACATGGAAGTGGCAGTATCATGGTGTGGTGATGCTCTTCGTTAACAGAAACAAATAAGCAGGTAAAATTTGACCAAATACATGCCGATCACCTCCAGCTTCTATAAAATGCAGCTACCCATCTTTTAACCAACACCTCATGCTGTGTGTACATTACCCCCGTTACAAATTCCTTACACTGGCATCCTGATAATTTTAGAATAATTTAAAACTTCTACAGCTTGCTTTTATATCTCTTAATGGCCTTGCTCCTCCTCATTTTTCAGGACTTTTAATGGGGACATATTATATGAGTTTTAAAGAAGTTGTAGTAGTTCTATTGTCTGTTCACAAAATGTTAATGTAGTTCTTCCTCAAATTCACTATCATAAAGCGGCCTCACTGGCTCAATTCTTGACAATTTCAGTCCTTTTGAGAATGAGCCGTTTAGAGAGCTCTGTCACCTTTATGCAAATTAGCAGTTGCAGACGATGCCCACCCATCTTGTGACTAGGCTGTGGGTTTTCTACACCTGAGAATGACATGGCTTGACAGGTGGTGGTGGGGGGGGGGGGGGGATCAACAGGTGATGGGTATTTATATGCAAATTCCACATAGTGTGACCTTACAATTTTTTATACAGCTCCTAGATGCACAACATTTCTGAAAAATAAATTGCAAAAATAATTGATGCATGGTTTTTACTCATGTCTGGAGTGTTTATAGAGGCAGCAGAGACCCAAATGGCAACACAAAGGGATAAAAAGAACATTTATTTCCACAGGTCTTCTTTAAATATTTGTGTGTGGCAGGTCCTAGAGGTCATCCAGTCAGTTTTTACTGGATGCAACAAGGACTAAATTTGTTACTAAGTTTAAAGTTTGTCATTGCAACAACAGAAAAAAAATGTTAAAAAACAGAGAAGAATCCATGCTGTGTTGAATGCGAAAAAGATGAGTATTCCAAACTGAACCTGAGAGCAGGAAATTCAGAAGGGCTCCTAGAATAGAGCCTTGAGACATCCCACAGCTAACATAAAGATATAAATGCTCAGACCAGAAAAACAGGTCACTTTGGTTTATATATGTACATCTTAAACTTTTCTCTGCTTAATTCTCAGACATTTAAGAGAAAAACCCGACGACAGAAAAGCAGGTTAGCTGTTTACCTAGTACTGAATTGCAAAAACGCTGAACGAAATGTAAAAGAACATTTTTTATTACTGCAGTCATCTTTAAAAGTGGATATGAGACAGTAATCTATGACTAATGTGATCTTTTAATGGATGCTTGTTTTTGTATTCACACTCTCATTTGTCATATTTTTATTTATCATAACTTCAAGAAGCTGTACATACTTCTCTTTGTTGCTTTTCAAGAACTCTCTCTCATATATATATATATATGTATATACATATTGTGTAAGACATGCTGCTGTTACTCATTTTACCTTTCAGTACTGGTGCCTTTTGGTTTGGGAGTGAGTAAATGGTAAGCAGAGCTTATCATCAGTGCGCTGAGTGACTATCTGGGGCCATTTAGGAGGCAGACAGCAGTTCGTGATTCACATGAGTCTTTCATCTTGCTCTCATCGCGGAGATACGTACCCCTCCGCACACACACAAAAAAATAGATAGACATAAAAAAAAAACACGAACATGGCAACATGAACGAACACTCCTGCCGGCAAGAGCAGATGCTCTAAAGTGTTGGCAGCAGTGGAGCACGGAGCAGGGGAATAATGCACCCATCAAACGGAAAAGCAGCCATTTTGTTTAGTCGAAACAGGATGCCTTGTTGGCATATTTGGCGTACAGGAAACAAACAGAACGCAGTTAGCAGGGTTTAAGAAGGAATATTGGTCTCGAAGAAAACAAGACATTTGGTGAAGGAGAGGAGATGTGGAAATGGATGTTGGAGATTCAGGAGGTGGGCTTTGTTCCATTCTCTGCTTTCAGTGGTTGACATGCTGTACAGCCACAGGGAGGAAAAAGGAAATGACTCTTAAAGTGTTCATTTAAAAGACCTATTCAGAGTCTCCCTGACAATATCAGTGTAGTGTGACCGAGCTCCTGCTGAGGCTGAAAAAAGAGATGTGTCGTCTCTCTGCAGGATGGGTAATAATAAAAGGATCCAGGATTAACCTGAACTCAATTTAGACTTAAACATCTACTTCAAGAACTTTTACCTTGACATCAAATGTCAGACTTGGAATTGGAGAAAACATTCAAATAAGCATCCAGTGATGGCAGTAAGCATTACCTCTCAGAATTACTTTTAAACAGACAATTACAATTCTTTAACAATCTTTAGGAGCTAATAAGTTGTTTCAAAGATTATTAAAATCATAAACAGCATAAATTGTGTGGTTCTGCTCAGATGCCCCCATGGGAATCTTTTTTGTTTGATTCAACCACCTACACTGCGTGTGTAAAGTTGAAAATGTCAGCGCCTCTGCACCAAGTGGTCAGGAGTGTGAATTACGATCTGTCAAAACAATAGACAGCCTTCAGGTTTTTCCCTCACCATTTTAGAAAACCAGTGAAAGACAACAAATATTCGGTTAACACAACTACTGAGTGTGACAGGAAACATTTTTGTGTCATGCCTTCAATATTTTAACAGATTTAATATCTACATTAGCTCAAAGTAGTACAGATTTTGTTCAGTCAAGAGGACACATATGGAAAATAGAAAGCATCCCTCAAATTGAACTCTATACATATCTATTGCCCAGTAACTACAACTCAGGTACCCACAGTTCTTAAGTTTCAAGAAAAATCTTAATTATCCTTCTTTTTTATGGCTTAAACCAAGCAAGCATGTCATTATCAAGTAGGTCATCAGTGCTTAAACAGAGATCAGTAAGCAGCAAATGTCGATAGGACCCCCTCTCACCTCATTCCTTATACTCTACTGTGAGAAGTAATTTAACCTTGTGGGACCCGACATCAAGAGGAGGGACTGAAGAGGATAAGTGATTTCCATAAAATAGGAATGGAGGGTGCGGGAGGAGTTCAAGCATGGCACAACTGTGAAGAGCTTGGGTAAGCTTTTTACTGCCTTTTTTTTTTAAAGATACCGCCTCACGCCTAGGTACCAGTGATGATCTCAGCACATAGCTAACGGCTGTGGACAAGTTGAGACTTCCTGGGAAGTTTAAAGCCTGGATTTACCAAAATGGCATCCTGCCTCGTCATGCCATTGCTAATCTATGAAGTCTCAATAACAGCCATGCAGGCCATGGAGAGGAGGATTAGCCAGTTCCTCTGTAACTGTTGGGTCTGGACATAATACCAAGCTTCAGCTGCCTTTCAGCAGTCTGGTGTATGAGTTCATGGTTAGTATGGCAAGAGAGTTCGAGACCAAGGTCTCTTCAGCAGGTGTAGGGGTCAGACCTGGGCGGTAGTGGCTTGCCAAGGATGCAGTGGAAGGAGTAGAGGCCAGATATGCGCTTTGCACTATGACATAGCACTCTGGTGGGCACAGTGGCTGGGTAGCAACCCAAAATCTAGCTTCAGTAGAGCCAGAGGGAAGGAGAAGCAGAAGTTCATCTAGCAGGAGATATGGGCCAAGGAGGAGGAGGACGGGGGGCTTCAACAACATGGTGGGAATGTCAAGGCAGGGGGCCTGGACGAGAAGGGAGCATGAAGTGGGTTGTAAGATCACCTGGGTAGAACTATGGAAGGTACCACCACACCATCTTACGTGGGGTAATGCGCTACCTGGACACAAGTCAGGGCCTGATCAGCCCTTGATGGATCACCCGGATGAGGGTGTAGCATGTAAGACCCGAAACACCCAGTGACCCCGGACACATCACTGAAGATGAGAACTAAGGGCACGCTTTGTCTTTCAATCTGGCCGCATTGCTTATAAAATATCTAAAAAACCTAAAGCAGTCCAATCCCATATTTAAGAAGAAGCTATTTTTTCCTTGACAACACAGAACATGAAACATCCCAAGATCCAGACATCCAGCATGTACAGTACAACCCAAAAGTTCGGCATCAAAACTATGGATGAACACATATGGAATTATGTAGTACTTTTACAAAGTAACCTGGCCTCCACAGTCATTGGACCTGAACCCAATCAAGATGATTTGGGGTGAGCTGAACCGCAATACTTCTGTGAAGGAACAATTAATGCCCACAGTATCTCAAGTTACAAATATATGCTTTTGTTCCGCTAATAATAGAAGCAATCTTACATGCAAACCTCTGGTAATAAAAAGGCTAGTTAATACACACACTAATAAAAATAACAAAAATAAACATAGTTTCAAAATAAGCACTTTTAACCAGTTGGTGTCCAGTGCATCTGGACACCAATCATATAGTATTATCCCTGGACATGCAAAATAGAGCAATCTGAGCAACTTCTGATGTTCAAATGTTTGTGGCCAGGCCACACCCCATAAACATGTTTAAAAAACTATCCATTTTAATAACCCATTACCTAAGGTGATACAAACACTGAAACTGATTTAAAATCTGTAGGAGGAGTTTTTCAAAACGCGACTTTTGTAGAATGTCAGACGATTGAGTGACCCTTTGACTCAAAATGTCCGACTTGCAGTTGGTTATAGGACATAGCTATAAGATAATTTTCTTCTGGTCTTAGAGGGCGTTATCTGTGTACCAAATTTTTTTATGACGTCATATTTACTGGTGCCGCAGGTTTAGGTTTATTAGCTGCTGATTAGCTGTTTGGCCACACCCCTTTTTAATTGTGGGTTTGCAAAGCTGGTGCAACATCTTTCTAATGACATCTGAATATGAGTATAACTATATAAGAATATCTGTAAATGTGACAGAAAAAAACAAATCGTCTTGCTTTTGGTTTCACTCTTAGCACCCAGCTGTGTTTCTTCTAGACAAAATGATATTCTTTTACTTAATAAAAGGACTTAATCAAGAGCTAACCACCAAAAAATTATAGCCTGCACAGCAGCACTTAATTCAAAGTTGTAATCTGCCTAAAAGCCATTTAAGCAACTCTTTCTGCTGCAGACACCTACTGTGTGCAGCAGCAGCTTTCGCAAAAGGTCATTCATCTTTACCTTGAATACAAAAGCTCAGCACTCTGAGAAGGTCTGGTCAGAGCCAGATAAAATATGTTAGGGCTGATAATATTTTACTCCATTTTCTGTTATCAGAAACAAGCAGTAAAAATATTAAAATTAGCCATGAATCACATTTCGCTGAGGTTAGACTATGTTACATTTCACCTGTCCAGAAAAGCCTTTTGTAACTAATAGCTACAGTGTATCATAAGCGTGCTGGTTAGTGACTGCTAAACACATCCAAACAAATGTTTCCAATAGATTAATACTTAACATGTTTGTTTGTGATGGACCAATACAAAGAAGTCAATATTTTCCAAATTAAAGCAAGCAATGGATTATTTTCTCTACTGATTCTCTATAGACTTACTGTACTTTCAGCTGCAAGTGTTTTCTGATATACAGATGTATACATTTTTGCCCGTCTTCTTTTGCGAAACAACTAAATTTTAGTCAGTTACATGGAGAGCATATGTGAGCTTTAATTTTTAGATCTTCCAAAAGATTCCAGATCAGTTTTCAACATAGTTCTGGAATTTGTTTGGGTCATTCCAACATATAAATAAGATTTGACATCAACACTATGTTTAAGGATGTTGCCCAGCTGAAAGGTGAACATTAGCAATAGTTATTGAATTAAATGGTTGCCCTCTCTTTAGCCCCAATCATCTTCCCATCAACTCTGACTAGCTTCTCTGTCCCTGCAGAAGAAAAACTGCCACCACCACGTTTCACTTCGGGGGTGATGCGTTCAAGGTGTTAGTTGGGCATTCTTAGTTTTTGGCCTGATAAAGTGTTTGAAATCTAGTCTGACCAAAGTCGCCTCCACCACGTGTTTATTCTGCAGATGGCTTGTTGGAAGCATCACCTTGCACTTCTTATGTCATTCATTCAACAATAACTATATGACTTTCTTCTTGCCACTCTTCCATGAAGGCCAGATTTGTGGACTTCAGGGTAATTGCTTTCCTGTCGACAAATCCGCCCTACCTGAGCTGTTGATTTCTGTTATTCCTCTTATAAGCGGTATACCTGATTCCTTTGAATCGCTTTGATTAGATCAAATTCTTGTTCCTGTATCTTTCGCTGAAAGAACATTTATGATTTCCCGTAAAGATCTAGAGAAAACTATTCATCCTTTATTGCCCTCAAGAGGAGATTATAGTAATACCTGGTTCCTCAGTCTGGACTGATCGTCATATTACACTTACTCTGTCTTACTCTGTTACCCATGTCTGCACCAAAAACACCCAATAAGCATAAGATGAAACACATCTTTCAAATTAAATATTTAATTGTTTTCACCAGAGACTTCATGGTCTTTAACCCCCCCTCCTCCCCCCAAAAAAGTGACACTCACCCCCAATTCAACTTTAAAAATAGTTAGTGGAGTGCCCTCTTCAGGCAAAAACATTATGCTGCACTTGAATCTGAATCAGATATTGCTACCGGCTCAGCTTTGTTTTCTGACGTCAGCTGGGATTTTTTACAACAGCCATCCTTCTGCGAGTTGGAGTTAAAATAGTAAGGAAGCGTTGACTCGGATTTTCTTTGCAAAAACAAGCTGTGTAAACAGTCTTGGCATCATGATAAAGCTAATGTTTGTAATATTTAATCAGAGGTAAAAATTTTGTAATTTTATCTTAATTCTTCTCTCTTTTTACAGTATGTTATACTTTTGAAAATATGTTCCAAGCGAATATTAAGTGCAGAAAATCATGAATCGACATGTGGAGATTACCTGTACAAAGATTAATGTTGATGAAGTGAAGGAGCACAAAGTTACAGAAGTTGCAATTGTGTGAACCAAAGATGTGTATGTGCAATGATCACAATGCACATGACAGACGTTGAGCCTCCTCCAATCGAATATAGAAACACAGGAACGTTTTTTTCTACTTTTTTCTTCTAAATGTACACTGTGTATTGTGTATTGTAGTTATTCTTGAAATATAGTCATATTACAGTCAATTACTGTTTTCAGCATTAAAAACCCCAAACGTAAGTAAAAATGCATGCTTTAGTTTTTCAAACTCTACATATATTTTGGGGCTTATTTTGATGCTGATCTGCTGAAATGTGGTCGTAGCATGGTGAAACTTTTAGGTTTAGAATCAGTGAGATACTGGCTTTTAGGGATGGCAGTTTGCTCAGTTCTGGTCGGTGACCAACAGGTTCGCCTAAATCGCTTTTTTTGTTACAATTGTAAAATAGCATATAATTGCTCTTTTAATTGCTTGCTATTTTTTCTGGGTTTGGAGTAGAAGATCTATGAGGTTATATAAGGTTTGAGCTGAGATTCGGCGGTTTATAATGACGCGTCATACTTGTGTTTAACACAGTAAACCGGTGAATTCGGACATTCATCTTTTCCCCACAGTGTGCCATTGTCGGAGGCTGTGGGGTGGACAAGACTGGAAAGGATTATAAAATTTATGTAATGGAAAATTGCAAATTATGGTAGTGAGAAAGAATTTGGGACAAAGAAAAAGCACAATCTGGCTTCCAGCCAGCAAAAGATAGCTTGAAACCTCAATCCAAGCTTACAAGAGAATTAAAAAAAAAAGAAATCAGAAGCCATTTTAAAAAACGGAACATGCTGTCGGTGCTACGGTACGTGTTGCAGCGGACCGCCAGCGGTTACCAGCAGGCCCGCTGGAGGCGTGCTGTCCCTCAGAGATACAGTGGGGCTAAATTTGACAAAGTGAAAATCCATTTGCAGAAGAATGCTGCTGTGAGTCCCTGCAGAACCTAAATGAATTTCAGCTCCGCTACATTTGACTTTTCCCCCAATATTAAAACCACTGACTTGTGACAAGATGGAAAGTGGATGAGATTGTTGCCACTTTTCTTGCTTTATCCCTTTCTTTTCTCGCTGCTACTATTACTTCCGTTTAATCTTTCCTTGGGTTCTACCCTTTACTTATAGTGTGTGTGTTTGTGTGAAAGGTCTCTCTTTATCCTCATCCCTGTCTTCGTCTATCCTAACTCTGTTTTTAAAGAATTTTCCATCGTGTTTACCGTCCATCATGCTTGCTTAGAAATAAAATACCACAATAACTTTTTCACGTGTAATGTTTATTATTATTTTCTGTAAATTCAAATCATTCATTCTTGTCATTAAGTGTTCACACCCATAAGCTGCTATTTTCCAGAAGCACCTATGCACTCAGTTCAAACATTCAGCCTGCTGTCATTTCTTGGCCACAGAACCTTTCTGGTGATGTTCTATCAGATTTAGTGCAGAACTCTGGCTTGGTCACTCTAAAACATAGTATCATCCTTCCATTTATATATTTAGATTTGTTTTCTATGTTTGTTACTTTCAGTTGAATTGAGCAGGGTATATGCCACATAATGGTTGGAAAGGATTTACTGTATCATAGGCTCATTTGGGTTTTTGTTTTTGACATTTTCTAAATTGTGATTTATTTACATATTTTGGGCTCACAGATTCTTTCATTTCTTTCCATGCCCTTGTTAGTCTCGTCTCCTTGCTCTCGACTATTTCACCACCAAGTTTTATTTTTCTTCCCATATATCCATTTCCTTTTTCCTCTTCCATTCTAATCTTTCTTTTTCTTTATTGATTGTTTTGACCCCTCCTAAACTTTTCAATTATTACTTTTTTTTGCAACATTTCCACTCCTTTGTTTTTACCTAATTTATCATTCAACCTGGCTACATTTTTCTTTCCCCCATTCCTGTTACAGATGTCAAAGGTACACTTAATCGTCTGCAAATAAAAGCAGCCTTTCATGAAGTCAAAACTCTGATGACGCTGAAGACACAAAAACACTCAGTCAACAGTGTTAAAGAATAGAAGCAAATGATAGAAGCCAAAGTCCCAGTGGGAATCTAATAGAGAATATGTCCAGGGAGTTAAATATTAAGGTGAAGGCATAGAGGAAATTTAACCTTAAAGACTTAATAAACTGATCAATAATAAATAAAAAAAACAGTGGACACATGCATAAACTAGCTAGCAGTTATAAGAAGGGCTTGACTGCTGGAATGACAATATAGATTTCCACAATGATTATTCAAAAGTGTATAAATAATTATAAAATAAAATTTTGCCCAAACACATGGAGTGATTATCTTTTGAGAAGAGTATGTCTCATTTCCAGACACAAGCTTCCTTTGTAATCAAAACCCAACAAGGCCATGAATAATTTTGTTCTCCTCTGACCATCTAAGTTCTTCCTTGGTAAGCCTCTTGTCAATAATGAACTTGTTAATCATGGGCAATTAAAGTGGTGTTCTAGCATTTTTCCACTTTATGACAGATTAAAGGGTTGCTGGTTCTTGAGTTGCTATTCAAAATCCTGACCAACTTACTTTCATTTACAATAAAGTGTCACACCTCTTCAGTGGTCCTTACTTGAACCCCAGTGAAAATATTCTAAAACATTTAGGTCAACTTCAGGTTGCCAAACAATGTCAATTTAAGTGATATCTGTAGTCTACAGAGCTACCAGAAATCAGGCTGAAGAAACTGAATGCGGCTTTTCTGCAGGGGTGGTAAAGTAGTTTGGTGGTCTGGTACTGCTTTTTTGTCCAGACCTATGAGCTTCCTGTAATTAATGAAACATTAAGTTATTTCAGGAAATCTTAAAGGATAATGTTTGGCCTAAAAGTCATCAATTGAAACTGTATTGTTTGTTATTTAGATTATCTTTGAGATTTAATTTCATCCAGATGATCAGAAACATTTAAATGTGATTAAGGAAGACCAGAACAGACGAAATCTGCAGATGGATAAAAAATTAAATAAAAACTTTTTCACCACCAAACATTGATCTGAATGCTGTGCAACTCTGTTTCAAGGTCAGATCTGTCCCAGCGTGCTGGCTTGCAAAGCGCAGCGCGAGGGAGGCAGCCTCAAGCGAGCATCCCATCACAAAGGAATAAAGCATTCAAAGACCTTCATGGATTAAAAAAAAAGGAAGCAGAGGAATTTATCCACCATCCACCCCTATCTGGATGAAATATAATCCCTTCTTTTAATGTCCCTGAACAGACGAATGACTCTGGGCTCGGTACGGTCGGACTTTGCTGCGGCTCAGAGATTCATATTTTGATGAGGGTATATTAAAGTGTTGCGTGGTGGGAATTGGAAGAGGAGGAAAAACCATGAAAGAGATGCTAAGTCATCTTCAATCCTGATTGTGTGTGAAGGAAATGTCTCCTGTGTAGGTTTTTCAAAGTTGGGATCCTTTCAAAAGGTCATCCGTGGGAATAAAAACGATAAGCCCATGACGAGAAGGTTTTCCACTCTTAAGATTAACACAGTAAAAAGATGTCTCCTAGAAGTTAGGACCTGATTTAGGGAATTGATTTGAAACTGACAAATTGGAGGTGGGGGTGGGGTCTACGTGATGAAAAGACAAAGAAAGAAAGAAGGGAGGGGAGGAGGGGGGAATCACCTCAACAGAGGAGAACCAAGTGAAGAATTGGATTGCATGCTGCTGACTGGCGTAATTGCAAAGGCGTCCTGACTAGGAAAGCGATACATTGTTCCTCAGCCTCAGCTCAGAAATATTATCCTCCACCAACAGAATCCTTATGAGCAGAGGGGGAAGAAAAAAAAAAAGATAGAAAAAAAATCAATTCATATTAAAGGCAAGCCACGGTATGAGCTACAGGAGTCTCAGCTTGTCAGAGCTGCTCTGTTTGATACCACGCCTGGAGAGCCAGAGAGGCTGGGGGAAGATAAGTGGCCTGATTACTACTGTCTGCATGTGAGCAGGGAAGCATAATGATGTGAGCGCCGCAGTGAAAAATAAATACACACCGAGCCAAAATATGAATGCCTGATGGTGACACACTGTCTCAGAGTTGTGTATGCGATGTTCTGCTGCATAAAAAAAAGTTCAATCTTTGTCTGCTGTTTTAAAAGTCAGTTTCTATTTAAATGACACAAACACAGCGCTGGAAAGAATAATAAATAAAAAAAGACTTGTGGTGACTAATCTGCCAGTGCGTGTTATTCTGATTAGTTTTATGGCAGGCATGCCGCCTAACAATGACCCTGGAACAGAAACACAGTCTCTGTTGCTGTGCCAGGCTGAACTCTGAAGTCTGTGCATAAAGATTCAAAATGGCAGACATACATAAATACAATCCTTGGGAGCAGAGGGAGCACATTAGAAACTCTAATGGCTGAGCGGGGCTCATATCTGATCACAAACATTCAATTTACTCTCAGTGTTTTCCTGACACATCAGTGACGTGTCAGTAGGATTTTTGACATAAATGTGAAACTCTAAATATTTGAATATTGTGCAAAGTTCATTTATTTCCATAATTCAACTTTAAAGGTGAAAATAATATATGATGTAGACTCATGACATGCAAAGCGAGATTTCCCCAAGCCTCTGTTTGTTATAATTTTCATGATTATGCCTTCAAGGTTATAAAAAACCCAAATTCAAAATCTCATAAAATTAGAATATTACATGAAATCAATGTAATAACAAGGATTTTAAATAGAGACATGTCAGAACACTGAAAAGTATAATCACGTATATGTACTCAGTACTTTGTTTGGGTCGCTTTTGCATCAGCTACTGCTTCAATGCAGCGTGGAATGAATGCTATCAGCCTGCGGCAGTGCTTAGGTGTCCTCGAAGACCAGGAAGCTTCAATCCGGGCCTTCAGCTCTTTTGCATTGTTCAGTCCCATGTCTCTCATCTTTCAGCCTCAGTCCACTATTTGTGAAGATCCCCAACACTTTTGAATGGCCTTTTCCTGGCTGCGTTCATCCCTGCTGCTTGTGCACCTTTTTTCTTCAACCCTTTCCCTTCCACATAACTTTCTATTAATGTGCTTTAATACAGCTACCTTTTGAGGCTTTACCTCCTTATGGAGGGTGTCGATGATGGTTTTTTGCACATGATTGTGATTCCTGCTGAACCAGAATGAGACACAATTTAAAGGCTCAGGAACCCTTAGCAAGGGATTTGGATTCATTGACTGATTAGAGTGTGACACTTTGAGTCTAAAATATTAAATCTTTACAAAACATTCACATTTTAAGAGTTTTTGAAATTGGGGTTTTCATAAGTTTTAAGCTATAATCATCAGAATTATTAAAAAATAAAGGCTTGAAATATCTCGCTTTGCAAGTAATCAGTTTATATCATATATTAGTTTAGCCTTTTAAGACAAAAGACTGAAAGTATTGTACTTTCGCACGACATTCGCATTTTTCACCTCAAGTTTCACCTCTAAATTAACAACGGTAATTTGTTTCTGTCCTCTTTTTCTTGTTTACCTTACCACCCATGGTGATTAGTTCTGCGGCTTACTTAACATTTTATGCAGTCTTTCCATTTAACTGAAAGGAGATCTGATTAGGTTTTTTATTTGTCGCACATTATGATCAATAAGATCTGATTAGATTTAATCTACTTCCAAACATTTTTGACTTATTTTTACTCACTGACAAAAAGTGTGTAATTTTTGTCACAGTAGTAATCATAGCAATTGAACTTTTATTAAGTTTCCTCAGATTCTTTTTATGAAAAAAAGGTATTATTGCTCCCTCAGCTCTTTTCTTCTGTAACCAGGGATGAAGAAATGGAGTCAGAAAACGTATCATTGGCACTGAAAAGCACTGAATGAAATCAGGTCTGTTATTTTATAGTCAGTGTAGTGTGTCTGCCGTGTAAAAAGAGCAAAAATGAATTAAAGCCTCTTTCACATGTTTTAATGAAGCACTAAGACAATCCTAAAATCATAATAAGCAACAATGAATCCTCCAAAGGATATCAAAATAAAGTATAAGTAGGCTGTAGGCTAGGAAATGTACCAAAGCCGCTTGCGTATATGTCTGCACACCTGCATATGCTGAAACACACCGCTACCGGCACAGACTAAAGGAACACTGCTCACTGCAAAGCGTCTTTTAGTCAAACTGTGATATTAATCCAACCTCATCTGAATGATAATGTCAGGCCTTTTGGGAAATATTCTTGAAGTTCAACCACAGGTAAAGATGAAAGAAAAAATTTAATGATTTATTTAATAGATTTCTTGAGGGAAAAAATGAATTTTGTGACAGTGATTCTAAGCAGACTGAGCATGCTCTAACCTTTTCTTCTTTCACAGACGCTAAAAATAAATTATCATGCTTTCCTAGGATTAATTCTGCTCAGGGATAATAACACATTTTTAGACGCCTTGGACTGCCTAGTAACATCTGCTGATCTCCTTCTCCCGTCTTTCCATGTATAGAAAACACAGTTGGAGCTTCTTGGTTTCCATTGCTGGGCTACAGCTAAGAATCTATCAGGGGAGTTCAATCTCTCCAACTCGGCAGCCTGTCATCAGTAGGGATTTCCATTCAGTAAATTACTATGTTCATTCAGTGATTTGTCTCACTTCCTGACGTATGCTCAATCACCCCCTGCAGCTGTTCCCCGCCTGCCTCGAGAGTACCAGAGCTGCTTACAGTTTTCTCTTTTCAGCAGATTAAAAGTTTACTGTCTGCATGTCAATCTCATGTCTGTACTTTAGTCAGAACAATGGCTCATAAACAGGGTTTGTTCATCCAAAGGAGGGGTGCTTCCGAGACAGGCAGCAGGTTGTTGCCAACCACCTTGACTGCATTACAGCAGCATTCGCCAATAATGCCTCGTTTCCAGTCAGCGGTACAAATCGGTGAGATTTGATACGTTTTTCTCTGTTTCCAAAAAACAGGCCCATACAACTTACCCTTACCGAATCATTCCTGAGCCCCCCTTCCGTTCATAGAACGACAGGACAATGGTACGGTATGGTTAATGAGAAACCACTGGAGTCCCACAACACTGTCCACTGATTGAGAGCGAAGAAAAACAGCACTGCTTGTGACAAGCACAAGACATGCGTATTAGTGCACCATGTTAGTTTTCGAACTAATATGACTAGTCCAACTGCTGGTGAGAAGGTTCTCCTGAATATGCTGGACCATAAAATGGCACATCAAACAGCACCAAACCGTGTCATACTGCTCATTAAAAACACGGCCAATTCATGCGCATTTTTCGGCCGTTGTGAATACTGTTGTAGAAAAAACGGGGAGCGATTTTTGAAGGTCTGTGGCCGTCCAAAGAGACAGGACCACCGACTGCTAATTGAGCACCCTCACAACCAAATCCAGCCTCCCACAGTCTTCAAGCAAAGTCATAAATCTAAGACTCCGGTTTGCAATGCATCAATGAAAACATACCTAGGTAGTGATGCAAAAGACTAGTGATTAATAGACTACTACAAGACATTAGCAGCTTTAACATTAGCAACAATGGAGGCTACATGTGAGAACACGAGAAGCAACAAAGAAGCCATATTAAGCTCTGTCAGCAAAGACAGTTTATATGATATTTTATCTTTGTTCTCTTAGGTATCTGTATTCTTTTAGTGACGTCTGCTTTTTGGCAATTTATGCTCTAGATATTGGCGTATTCTGAACAAGCAAGATGTCGTGCAGTTTGACTCACTGAAATCTTGGGCAATACCGTGTCTCACCAAGGTAGAGTTTGCACAATGTTACATGAAGCAGTCCTTTGCGACAGCAAAAAAAAAAAAAACACATCTTGATCCGGGTTTTAAAGTTAACAGGGTATGTTCGAGACAAGCAGCACAAACTGCAAACTACTCTATGGGTATAAATTTAGACACCAGGTACACACAGGCAGATTAGAGAGCTATATTGTAATGCAAACACAACAACACTTTGGTTCTTAGTGATAGCTTGACGTTGGTGAAGAATCTGGTAATCAAAAAGTAGGAGCCAAACACAGACAATTGAGCTTTCAGCAGAAAGATAGAAGAACTGCTGAATTACCCTGATAGCACAGTTTTTCTTTTTCATACAGTTGCTCGCAAAGGTATTTATAATACTGGAACTAGATCATGCCACATTACAAACTACAAAATGTTTATAGTCAGAAATTAGGAAGACAAATTACATGGTTTACATTTTTTTTTTACAACAAAGAAGTGTGCCTTTGTATTTAGCCCTTTTTATTCTGCCGCCCCGAAGGCAAATCCAGTGAAATTAATTGCCCACAGAAGTCACTGTGTTTGAATTCAGATGTTCTGTGAAGGCCTCATAAGTCTGTTTGAGAACAAGTAGCTTCATATTTAATAGAAATCATAATTTATAAAAAAAACTTCTTTTGTGCCATAAGACTAGGCTACATTCAGATACATTGTTTCTCTTTAAATCAAATAAATTGGGTCCATTTCTTGCGTGATGTAGCACTTATTAGGATGAGCACAAAGCTGGCAGAGTGCAGTGAAAGCACCTCATGTTGTGAAGCCTCGGCGTGTTTTCTGTCAGCAGCAACTATCAACTAGCAGCTAATGGAAGGCCAGATGCTGCCTTTCACCACACCTGGCTCCGCGCACAAATCCCACATTCACCTAACACACCAATTCCGACAGCAGGAGACTCTGATACACCATAATGTGCAAAAGGATGTGACAGCTCTCTGTGCAACAGGGGGGTGGATGAAATAAGCACAACACGTTCAAATATTTGATTTCTCCTCAGGAGTACCCACCATTAGCTTGCTTTGTCCTCCCCGAGGTTATACTTCCTGGTAGCTATCTTTTCCTTGAGCTTCTCAGCGATACATTAACCTTTAACAGGAAGACGCGTACAGTAGAGCTAGACAGCAACTCTGACAAAAAGAAACACGAGGTGCAAAGCAAATCAGACACTTCTAATGGGGCCCTAGACAGTTTGAACAGCTTATAATTGGACGGGAAAAGTTCTTCTCTAAGACGGACACAAACTCTCAACTTTTAGCGAGTTTCCAGGAGCAGCTTGTGTATGCATTGGTGGGGTTGTAAGCAGAGGATGCATGAGAGTACGGGTGATGTCTCCAGAGTTAATGCAGGCAAAGGGTTTGAGTGTGTGAGTGATGTCCATTTCCCTGCAGGTTAAGGTCAATGGCTGTCTCTGGGAGGCTTTTAGTGTCACAGACCACTGAGCTCAACATTTTGTGCCCACCACTTGGCCATTTCGCAAACAGCATGGTTTAGCACACTGTGCATCTGTGCGCGTGTGTGTCTGTGTGGCCAAGGCTACAGAAATAAAAAGAGGAAATGTGTGCATGTTGGCTTTAAAAGGTGTGATTCACTTTGTGTGGCTGTTGTAAAGCAGATGAGGCCCATATAGGCAGGACTATGGGGTGAATTAGCGAGCTATACATGTGACTGCGCCCTTGGGACCGACACATCCCAATGTCCATCTGCTTAATGCTGCTCAAGGTGTCACTTTGCTCTTTAGACGTGGGAAATGTTTAGATTATTCCCCACTGTCCTGCCATTGACCTGTGATTTGTACTCAGCTGTATGAATCTGGGGTCATTCAGTTCAGTATTCGGTTCTGTTCCATGTGATTGTGCCAAATAGACTAGCCTCAGTGAGACAGATTAACAGGAGGATTACAGGAAAAGGCTATTTTTAAGCAACAGAGCTAATTTGGAAGCTGAAAAAGCATATCTGCATATAAACACATCACTTTTATCTGTTCTATGATGTCACTGTTTCTGAGGCTGCAGAGAGAGCTCTATCTGTGTAGCAGCTCATGGTGTCTTGCTAAATAATACCATAATGTTTACATAGTTAAACTGGAGTTTATAGAGTATGTGTCTTTATACAGTAATTACCCCTTGACCCATTAATCAATAAATCAGATGGCACAAACTACTGGGTGAGCTGAATTTCAATCTCAAATCAGGACCGTGTAAAGAAAGAGGACTTTTTCTAAACTTATCTTTTAACAGAATAAAATTAATTTGTTTTACACAAATCTACATTTTATATATATATACTGTATATATATATATATATATATATATATATATATATATAGACAATGCTGCATCACTGATCCATCATAGAGACTAGGTATGAGTGGGTTTTTGGTATCAAGGTATTATTTGTTTTGATGGGGTGCCATTGAAGACAACAGAAAGACTGGCCTTTTCTTTAGCTGAGTAAGCAATGCTATATGTCCTATTGTTGAGCTCTGATGGCTTGCCACTTCTCCTTTCCCTTATTCACAACAGCGAACTGTTTTCACAAGAGGGAAACACGTGGAGCTCATGTATTCAGTGCAGTTAAGAGCCACTCTGTTTAACAATTAGCACAAAAGAAAAAAAGAAAAACTCTGGTCAGATGAGGAAACTCATGCTGAAGGATTTAAAATACTCTTTTTAATCAGTCAACAATCTTCGAGAACACGTTTAATACCCAAGCAATTAAAGAAGGAAGAAATCTTAGCAAAGAAATCTTAGCAAATACACAGTGAAATAGACAATCAAAACAACCTATAAATCGTTTATCCTAAACTAATTAATCTCTGCCCAAACAAAATCTTAGGTGAACATTCCTTAGACATCTATGTTAGGGTGGCACCATTGTCTGTGGAAATCTGAGTTAAAGCAAAGAAAACCAGCGGTTGGCTGATAAGATTAGCATCAGCTACAGCTTGCCTGGTTGCCGCCTACAGAGGGTGCATTGCTTATAAGGTCAGTCCCCTTTTCGCAGCATGTATTTGCTCAGCAGCGTCAGGTCAACAGGTCTTAGCTCACACATGGCAGCAGAGAGGCTCTCTTTTGCCCTCTCTCTCTCTCTCGCCTTTGTTGAAATCTGTAATTCATTCAGAAGAAGGGCTATGCAGATCTTTACCATGCTGAGGTAGTTGGAATATTTAGATAAGCTGTGTTGGAGCAGAGACACATCTAAGATTTGCAGGACACGGGCCCTTGAGAACTGGAGCTGAACACCCCTGCTCTAGAGAGACCTAGTGTTATCAAGTTGGGTTTAAAACACCTTGCTCACACACAAGCTCTGCTAGATAAGGTGTGTGGTGAGTTCTGGGGTCAGGTACGCCAAAGAAAGGCGCATTGACTCTTACTTCGAATTTGAGTCCATACTAATTAATTTTTGTAGGCTGATAATAAAATTCACAAGTACATCAACCTCAACTATGAAACAAACTGAATCTAGATGGTCAAAATGAATGAATCAAACAAGGAGACATAAATACATTTCATCACACAGTGAATATATTTGGCTTTTGTACTCATCCTGACCACTCAAAGTACTTTCATACAAGCATGACATTCACAAATACTCTCATTCATCCACCAATAGGCAACTTGCCCGGGGCACATCGCCCTGTGGTGGGGGAGGAAGTTGGAATCAAACCTAACCATTTGCGATCGGACTGATGTTCCCAGTGAGCCACAGCTGCCACATAAATATGCAACAACCCTTCCCCTCAACTAATACCATCTACATAATAGTCTTCTTGATATCAATTCTTACCAGAAAATTCAAACCAATACAAAAAGCTATGCCGTGACTCTTGTTTGGACTTTTTGGTAAAAAGAAATACGAAAAAAATAAACCCCAAAACTTATTTTGCCTTTGAATAAAAGTTGAGAAACACTTTAGCTGGTTGTCTTCTACAATTTAACTTCCCACCCCTATCAGTTTGTGTATATTCTGACAAATCTGTAGACAATGTGAGTTGCAAATTAACAACTCATTTAAGCCTGTCTGCCTTGTGACAACAGCAAAAACAATGGACTGACTTCAGAGCAAATTCCCGACTGAAAGGACAGAGGAAAGTTGTTGTTTTTTTCTGTTCTGGGAGGCTTTTATTGCTTAAACATGCTTTCAGGTTCAACATTATGTTTTTTGCAAATAGAACATCGCAAGCATTCGGCTAACATATTCTTTATGGGAATGGTATCTGGGTTTCGTTTTGGCCATTCCATTGGTGCCCTCAAGCCACAATATAAGTAAATTAGTGATATGATTACGCCCATGGTCCATTTCTAAAAAGCAGTTTTGCAGAGGCCTTAACTTCCTGGCTGATGTCTTGTGATGTTGCTTCTACCTTTCCACATACTGTTCTGCACCAGTCCCTCTTGCAGCAAGACATCCACAAAACATAAAGCAGCCACCGTAGTACTAAGCAGAAGCACCCATGTCCATCTGCAACTCGATCTGGGATCTGTTGTCCTTGTTGTATCAGCTTCTTCCTTGCAGTGGTTGAACAGATGAACAAGGTAACTTCAGGCATTAGGAACTTTCACAGCCAGACAAAGACTGTAATTCGGATGTGTCGAAATTATTTTTCACTCAAGATACCACATAAGTAAACGAAGGCACGAAGAATAACCTATTCATGCATTGAACAGCTAAAGGACATCGAACTTGTTTGTAGGATGAAGCTTGAAACTTGGGCCTTAAAAGAGTGGTTATATTTTATCTACTCTGGCTATGTCTGCTTGTCCCATTTTATTTACATAAAAAGAAAAATGAAATCAAATTTCCGTCAGTTCAATACTTTAAACTTGAAGCCATAGAAAATAATAAAATCAAATTAATTTCAGGAAGTGAAAATAGGGAATTCAGGAAAAAAGGTAATTTGCACATTTAATATGTATTTTTCTCGGCTGAAGTGCACTGAAAACGTGCCCAACTGTGACTTTAAAACGCCAAATACGTACCCAACAAATATTCACAGGGAAAACAGCAAATTCTCTTTTCTGAATAAACTCTACAATGTGTATTATAAGGAATGTGTTACAATTAAACTTTTTGGAATTTGCGGAGGTACAAAACAGACTTAAACATGTATTTAGTTCTCCATTTACCCACAGCTAATCCCTCAGTAAGATGGGCACTCTGTGGTTTTCAAACATTAGTCGGCAGTATCCTCTGACATCTTTGGTAAGGTAGTGTACAGAGCAGAGCTGGCAGGGGCCAGGAGAACCTGCATTGTGTTATAATGAGGGCGTCAGGGAGAGCTGTCAGGAGTCCACCATATGGATCAGGCTTGGAGCTGAAAGCTGCTAAATGTTGCATAGAGCAGTGATGCTCTGCTGGGTCTCAGCTGGCACCACTCTGTTCATACTGGACCCTCTGACTCTGGATTCTGTTCTGGTTTTAGATTAATGATGCGCAGTGTATCACCTGTGCTCCTAATATCTGCTGATATCTACAACATAATACGATAAAAAAGAAGAAGCTTACTCTAACATCAAGTTAGTGGCACTCTTGACCAATACCGTATCTCTGATTGAGGACTGATGGCTCTCACAGTCTGGACAACAATTTTTCCATTAACCATCTTCCTCACTCAGCTGTGTGTGTGTGTGCTTGTGGGAGTGCGAGAACTGTGAGTAAATCATAGATCAGTCAGTTGAATTGTTCCACTCCATGACTGAGTGGTACATTATGTTACTTTACACATGCCTTTCATGCATGTTTGTGGAGTGGAATAAGTTTGCAGATGGTACGTAAATTCCCTAAAAACGGAGCAAAATAAAGAGCGATGGATCAAGACAGACTGAGAAAACCAAAACGACACCGTACATCCCTAAAAAGCTGAGCACTGTAAGGGAAGAATATCAGCAGCAAGAGTGTGACATCAATGAAATAAGCAACTAATTCTCTTTTATTGCCATTCATGACTTCTCTGATGCACCAGCTGCTTCTCCCGCAGAGTATTATTGCATGTTTGTCAGTGGGATGTCATGCCATGCGACTTGGGGTGTGTCATTCGACTCACCCTCTCAGATCTTGTGGCTGTGCAGCAGAAATCCTCAGTGTACGGCTGCGGTTTCAGAGCTGCTGCAGTTCATGGAATGCTGCTATTATCCATGAAGTTAGGCTAAAGAATTCATTTGGAACTATAGTGCCAGCAAAAAAATCATGCATAGCGACAAAGCAATCATTTACCTGATTAATCTGATCTATGCTTTGTGAGGGCCCACATTCTCCACATCCACGTTCTCCTTTACAAGTTTACAGTTGTAACGGCTCCAAAATCATTACAGTGGTCCAAAAAACTATTTGGCAGCCAACTTAAAAACAGGAGAGGTCTGAAATTTTATTATAGGTACGCTTCGACAGAGACGGAATGTGTAAAAAATGCAGTAAATCGCAGCTGTATGAATTTTAAAGAAATTATCGAATAATGGTGCAGAAACTAAGTATTATGCATCAACAGACAAGCAAGAATCCTGGACCCCACAGACCTGTTACCCTTTTAAGAAGCTCTAGTCCAACTGCAACCTCTATCATGGCCAAGACCATAGAGCTCTCCAAGGACACCAGGGAAGATTGTAAACCTGCACAAGACTGGGATGAGCTGGTCTAAAATAGCCAAGCTGCGTGGTGAAAAGAGATTACCTATAGGAGTAATTAATAGAAAACTGAATAAATACAAGATCACTGACATCTCCCTTGACCTGGGGTTTCAAGTAAGATAGGCACTGCTGCAATAAAAACATATGATCTTAAGAAACAAGTTAAAGTAAGTCTCTGAATGTAAATGTAAAACAAAACTCATCAACATTTGCATTGATCCTTGTATAGCATCTACATGCTAGATGAAGTCCAGATGTGAGAAAGAGGCAAATATAAAACTGATATACATTTATTAGTCAAATATGTGTAAAACACACTGTAACACTTCAAGTTTAGAAACGAGGATTTATCTGGAGCAATTAGGTACAATTTATTTTATCTCGAAAAACTGAATACTGCGTATAAAATTTCAAAACAAAGTATATCAAAGCAGGGAAACATGCAGGGCGGTGATGCCAGTCTTGGGAAAGACTGATCTAGATAATAGCAAATAGTAATAGCTAGATAATTATGTTCCAGATACCAGGCACATAATTTTAGGTTGCAGGGAAAACAGTAAACATAAAGGGAGAAAAAAAAAACACTTAAAGATTTGTAAAAACTACATTCTATTTTTAAAAAAATATTGCTGTGCTTTTATAGGGAACCCTTATCATGTTTTAGCAAACAGACAAAACCCAAAACTGTATAGTAACTATAGTATAGTAACTAGGGATGCACCGATACCGATACTGGTATCGGCCCCTATACTGCCTGATGTACTGGTATCAGTTAAACTTAACCGATACCATGAACCGATACTCAAAATGGGCAAAATCTGCAACAAATTAACCAAAAAAGATAAATGTTTAACTTGAAATTTTATTTTTGTGTTAATTTTATATTTAACATCTATTATTTTGTCTCAGTTATGTTTAGTTTGTAAAGTCTGCTGCCTTTAGTCTCCTCAAGAAAGGCACCAGAAGTTTTACAGTTTATTAATTCAACAATATGTGACAAAGTACAAAACGAGGGCCCAGGCGGGATCCGATCCCACGACTTCCAGGTGAAGGTCATGTGCGTTTACCAGACAGCCAAAGGGATATCCCTGTGGCCAAGAAGCCAGGGCACATGATATATCGGAGCCATAGTGACAGGACCTCCACACTGTCACAAATAGTATCGGATCGGTATCGGGTATCGACAGATACACAAAATCAAGCCATCAGAATCGGTATCGGGACTGAAAAAGTTGGATCGGTGCATCCCTAATAGTAACTGTTTAGCGTGGAATAATTAAGTCCAAGTTTGACCAGTTTAAATGATTCTCATTTTTTATTCGAGCTAATCAAAGGTGGTAAAGAGACAAAATAAAAACAGTCAAACAGACCTTAAATTTAGAGCCAAATTAGAGAGCAACTCCATCTCTGTGCCTTAACCTAGCAGCCAATGGCAATGACTGGAAAAGCACAGCTGCCACACATATGAAAATTTCTAACACTTTGACAACATGCTACCCTGAAGTTGCAGAGGAGTCAACAGCGCTAAAAGATGTGACACTCAGTAATCCTCCAGCTGCCCCCCTCCCTTTGTCACCACATCTGAGAAATGAAACCAGCGCTACACGTCGCTAGAATTTATTTATCTGTTGCTTCTCAACACACTTCAAGGCAACATGTCCAAAGTGTGTCGAGAACTGATACACATATCAGTCCAGACTTGGCCCATGCTTGTGTCGACGCTCCTGCTCTGCGTTAATGCTACCATTTAAGGCTGGATTTGCAGAGTCTGCATTTAGATAGAAGACATCAGCGCAAACAATACAGATGATACTCCCCCCACAGCTTCCCGTGGTGCACAGCAGTAATAAAACCAGCGCTATGAACCAGGCAGATATCTTCACATACTTCCACTAATCTTTGCAGCCTTATGCATATGTTTAAATTTACTATGGATTTTCAAAAGTATAGGCCTACACAAAATCTAATTTACAGTACTGAATTGAATAATCCTTATTGTTGCTGCTGGCGGAGGAAATTAATTTCAGTACAGCCAAATTAAAAGCAGACAAACTATATCATACTACAGACAGATGCAGGCATACTGTGGTATTGCAGCCAGCGTCGAACAGCACACCACATTTCAGATATGAAGGGGCAGGGAGGAGAAGGTATATACACACATTCAAACTGATACAAATTTATTTTTCTTCTGTTCTTGAAGAGTTTGGATTGGCCTTAAGAAGGTATGTTGTTCAGTAGCCTCCATACAAATATAAAAACATTTCTACACACCCCAAACTAGCTCCATTCTTTTGCCAAAAATGACAGTTTGGTTCCACCAACTAAAACCCAGATTAAAACGGAGTGTTCTAAAAGCACAATGATCCTAAACATGCATGGAAAAATGGACAAATCCAGTTTCTAGAATTGCCTGTACAAATGATAGAAATTGGTGTGTATTGCAATAAATACATAATAAAATGGAGCATATAATCATGTATCAAATAATTAATTCCAGGCCCCATAGGTAACATAGCATTTGTGCACATTAGGAATGTGTAAACTTTTCCCCATCACACCATCATTTTAACGTAAAGGGATCTGCTTCACTGTAGAATTGTTTCTCGTCAGATTTTCCACCATTTGCCACATGGATAACATGCTTATAGTGTTTACCTTCATACATTACCTCCCTCTACTGTAAATTCTTGCAGTTCACTGCTATACAAAGGTTTCTTGTACATCAAGAATGCATTAAAGTTGCATAAATGCTTCGTACACCAACAGAATTACAACTTCCGTCCCTTTAAATGCATAATGTTTGAAATGCTGCAGTTCAGTTACTGAGACCTGTTCGATACAGAAATAATCCATTATAAAATTTGGGGAAAGCACCTAAGAAGTTTTTTGCGACTCCTTGCATTAAATTAATATTACATTATTAATTCATACTTCTCAGGAGTGTGCACTATTGTTGGTTTAGTTCAGGAGTTGCTTGCTCTACAGGATTTGAATGTGTTATTGTGGCATAACATGAATAGTGCAACAATGAAAATTAAACAATGCATTAAAGCAAGGAAGCGGTGGCTGAACAGAAATATTTTTTATAACCATTAATGTGGATTAAAAAGTTTTCAAGCATTGCAAGCTTGTGCAAAAAACAAATCACTACAGCTGCTTTATAGTGTTGGAGGTTTAGCAGGGGATGCTCCTGTTTCATTAATCAGAGCAGAAGGAGAAAACTGCTGTGGCTTGGACGGTTTTCCTCTTATAGCATCCAGACTGTGCAGAGACAATCACACCTTCACAAATATTTCCTTTGGTTATGAAATTTTGTGCTGGGAAAATATGCTTGCTGTTTATAGAATTTAAATAAAGTGTGTCTGAAGAAACATTTCATTTTTAGAACACTTAGGTTTATCAACGGTTTGCTCTTGTTAAAACCCACTTAAACTGCACAGCATGGCAAGATAAGGCTGGGGCAGATCTATCAACACGGCGCAGAGCGCATTGCGCCTGTTAAAAACCCACAGCAAGACGCACGCCATCCATTTAGCGCTTTTGCCCTTGATGAATATGCAATCTGGGCGTTTCTGTAAGAAGACGCAAAATATTGGGAGGAGAACAGGAAAATAAGTAGGTGTTCCGGGCGCAGTGTGATTTACTAAGCATAAAACTGTTTGCGCAGGCTATTTTTAGCACTTCTGAAAAGAATGTCTTAATTTTGCGCTTCCACATTCAACATTAGTTTTTTTATTGACAAACAAAACATTTAATTCACACACAATATAACCTATCAGTAATTAACACTTTAATGGCCATAAACCTGACAGTTATGTAAATATTTATCTGTTTTCCCCCCAGACGCATCATAACTCACTGCGCTCTCATCACATCTCCACCTAGTTAAGACGTGCTAAGCGCACAGTGAGTTATGATCCTTATGGATCCTCTTTAGTTTCCCCGTAGTGGTTAACCTTTCTGGAGTCCAATCAATAAAATGTAGTAATCATATACAACAACGCAATGATAATTGGCATTGTATATGGAATTTTAAAAGCAAAATTCAGACATGCTGCAGTTTTAATCCGTCTAACCCTGCATGTATGCAGCAGAGAGCAGCGCATATACACCGCATGAATTACATTTATTAGTGAGAAACAAAAAACAGAATTCACAGCATTTTAGCCTAATAGTAATTAATTTGGTAACAGCCAAAGAATTGATACATATGTCGTCCCTCCCTCCTTTTTTTTTGTTGCCAAAGACGCATCATGAATCCATGCATGTTATTCCTCCTCTTTCTAGCCATGGTGCAGCTCGCATTGCGGCCACAAACTCCTTGCGCCTGTTAAGAATTGCTCACACAATCTTAGTAAATCACCTGCAAATTAAGGACAAGCCACTTGTGCAATTTTTTAGCGCTTCACACAATTTGCGGTCATTATCAGGAATCTTCATAAATCAGGCCCTTTAAATATGTAAAGCTTATGTATATACATTTTTGCTAATATATTTTGGGTTTTAGGGTCACGGTCTTTACTTTTTTGGTATGCCTTAATTAAGAACTATAAATGCAAATGTGCATTTGGATTTCTTTCTACTTTGATCAACATTAAAAAAAAAAATGGTTCCCCCATTCTTTCTGGTCCATTCCTTTAATTCATGTGATCTTATTATGCTCGGTAACTTCAAAAAGTTGATGGTACAGAACTGACAGGTGATTGGATTTTTTTTTTTTAAAGATACATAAAATAGTACAAGTAGACATAACCAGATATTAGAAAACAATATAAACACTTGAAAACAGTGCAAATGTTAACAGACGTTTAAAAAATATATATCTTGCCCATATTTTAGAATAAAAAACACTTAAATCACTTTGGAGTTGTTTTGATATTTTGACTGCCTAGTTTCCCAGCTGTACTGGTGCAAAAATCCCCTCTCATCAACAAGAATTCTCCCGAATAGCCTTTTATATGGAATCAGGAGTTTGGGCTGATTAGATGGTACTGGTAGCCATATGGACGCAGGCTGGTTTTTTCACTAGTATCAGTGATGTTTCCATTCAGTTTAACATTGTTTCAGGTCAGTCATTCCGTTCAGTGGAGAGCGTCTTATTTACATTATTGCTGTTGAAAGATGTGATCGTTGACAAAGTTCTGGTTCATTTTTCTTTTCAAACATTAGCTCCATGTAAAACAACCATTAATGTTTGTTTTATTTTGACGTCGCTTTTTAAATTTGCACTTTTCGAAAACCTTCTGCTTATGGTCACACCAAGGTTTGTTTCATCTGCTGGTGCTTTGCAATGACATATTGTACAGCTGTTTTAGACTCCATGAACATCTGAAAATAGCAGCAAAGCCTTTTTGCGATAACTGCTGGGTAAAGATGGGTGCCAACATAAACGGTAGTAACCAGACCGAAAAGCAGTGCACATTTTGGTGCCTTATTTCGGTTCTTTTTTCCCCTGGAAATGTCAACCCCTGTGGATTCTAGGCATGCCATCAGCCAAGAGTGATTCCCTATATCACCAGATAAGGTAAACAGGGCTATCTTTTCACAAAAAACTGCTAAAAGTTAGGGCTGTCAAAATCAACATACCAATGCAGCTCAATTATTTCCTAGAATTATCCCTTTTTTTTACTCAACTGACACATACACAGAATAACGTTCTGTTTGTAATTCAACCAGCACATCAGTTCTTCCACACCTGCCAAACTACGAATTGTTGTGCAGTAGTATGCATGTGTGCCTAAAAGACATGTAAGTATATTATTATTGCCGTATTGGGTTCATACGATTATAAGTTCATATGTTGTCTATGGGAGTTTTCCTTACCGTTCGTTTGGGATGTCAGCTCACTGTGTGCGCTGCAGTGCATAAACACGCTGTATTTATGTTGATTTACGCATGTTGGTTCACTGTTTAGCTGCAGCATATTCCATAGGGAGATACCGCTGTGATAAAATGCGAAATTATTTTGTTAAAGTGATGTTTTCTGACTTAAATTAATGCTAATTAATTGGTGGAAGTAGCTGTGTAAATCTTCACAATAAGAGCGTTAACTTCCTGTTGTGATGAACCGGGATTTTTACTTACCAAAAATGAGGCGTACACAGCAAGATATCTGCTGAGTAAATGGCCTCGGATGACCGTTAGCTCACCACATTGGGCTCTTGTGTGGCAGGCTTTAGGCAGGCCATTTATGCATGAATTCTCTGGCTAGATTAAAACAATTCTACATAGAACAATGGATGTCGTAAAATACGCCAGAACCAGTTGTTTAGGGGGGAACTATAGATTGCCATATTTGGTCACTTGATATGGATAGTTTTTTTTCTTTGTAAATGTATTCTTCGTCTGAAAACAGTTTTTTGTTATTGGCTTGGTCTATCTTTGTTTGATGTTGAAATTCGTTAATGAAACGGAAATATTTAAATTGTGAGAAAAGTATAAATAGAAGGAATATAAAGGCTAGCAAATGCTTTTTTAATTAACTGTTATTGTGTATTCCTTTATTCTTGCTAATGAGAAAAAAAGCAGCCCAATATATGTGCACAGAGAGAACGATCAGTGTAAAAGTTGTTTCATAACAGCATGAGCTAGCACAGCCCAGCCATGTGCTTGCTTCCTGCCTGCAGAATAAAACTCTGGATTTAAGTGATGAAGAGGCAAACCAGACAGCTGTGTACTCGACTGGAGGGAAATGGTTTATTTGAGGCATTCATGTTCTGAAAGATGGAAAGAAAAAAAGCCTATTCACCCGGTTTTTACATAGTACCGCTTGAAATCTGTTTAGATTTTCAATGAAACTCTGAACACAGAGGAAGACCACCTCTGAACAAATGCAACACATCTCTGTGAGGCTATTGGGGGTGGGGGTCTTCTTTATAATAAGTTCCCAATGTAAAGTTGAAAATGTGATAAAATGCACCTGGGTTCTCAACAAAAACAATAAAAACAGGAAGTTCCAATGTTCCAACCCTGGGTTAGGGTTTGTTTTTCAATAATTCTACATACATCCTGGAAAATATATCAATACTTGTTAAATCTACTGACAAATTAACCCCGAAATGTTGATAAATTGTTACTCAACACCCAAGGAACATGCCAAACCGATTTATTAAAAAAATAAATAAAAAGAAAATGTTTTAAATTTTTTTTTTTTACTGTAAATATGTGATTTTTCTTCAATAGATTCCAGTTTATGTGACCAGGTGAGACCAAATCAGTCTTGAACTGTCTTATTACAACCAGTTGGATATTGCTCAGTTTACTTGCAATATTACAGATGCAGAGACATGTTGAAGACGAATTGTCCTAGGTGATTAATCACTTTGCCAGTGGCTTGGCTGTGCAACAAAAGTTCAAATATGTTGGGGTAGATTCTCACTCATCCAGGACATGATCATTTTGCAAGTTTAAATTAAGGCAATTTGACTTTTCTTGTCTGGAAAACCTTTAGTCTCTAATTCAAGAGGTTTCTTCGGTTCCTAGCAAACAGAATTGGGAGTATCAGATTTATAAGTCTAAAGTGAAAGAAGCCACCAATGTAAAACATAAAACCTACCTTAAATAGAGGAGGTGACCTCAAGGTCCCTCATTCCAACACATATACAGCAGTTGAGTTGTCTACCTTGGAAGTTTCACAGAAATTCACAACTTGAAGCATGTGACGACGACAGTGCAAATTTAAGTAATTCGAGTATTTTCACAGGTAACGACACTTAATTTACCAAGATTGCTTAGTGCCTACATCACCTTTATAGCCTTCATACGAATAACAATGGCCTCATTAGTGAGCCTTAATGACACTAGACTTGTAAATTGGATACCCCCAATCCAGTTTTCAGACTAGAGACAAAACATTTCAAGACAATAACTTTCTCTTGTGAAGTTCAAATGATCACAAACGAAGGTATAAATCTTAGAATGCCCAGTGTGTTGGAAGTCGAAGACAAGTTAGGCAAAGTCTGACCAAAACTGGACAATAATTGGAAGCAACGTTCACATGGTAGGGACAGGATTTGGTGGGGGGAAAAAATTAACACATGGACTCATCTTGCGTCGTATCAATGTGATGATGGTGGTACCTTCAGCTGGATAATGGACTTTGTCATGAAATTCCAACTATTGCGAGCTATTGTTTTTTAACTTGAAAATTAGCTCACTGTACTTCAATGGCCTCCAGAATCACCAGGTCTTAATCCAACAGAGTACCTTTGAGATGTAGTTAAACAGGATATTTGTAGCAGAACAAAGAATCTTTTTAATTTTCTAAAATTCATTATTATACAAAATTAGGGGAAAATTATAGAACTGACTGAAGATTCGGTGGGATTGTTTTTCAGAGAATAAAGTAGAATAAGCAGGTAGAGCCAGTGCCTGTTTAGATACAGTAAATTATACAATATAACCACTTGAAACTGGTCAGTGTTTATGTTTAGTCATTTTTGAATTAGACTGAGCACATATTCAAAAAGAAATGTTTTGATATTTACATAACTAGGGATATGTGTTAGCAAGAATCTGGTTATACAATATGTATCAAAATACAGACGGGATAATACGATATATTGCAAAACGATGAGTAAGACTATATAAATTATGATTTTTTTTAAACTGAATTTAAATTTAGAAAAACTATCACAGCATTCTTAACCCTTCAACCTGTTTCATACATAAATATTTATTACTAGATCTAGTTGATCCACTGGAACGAGTGGAGTGAAAAAAAGCCACCAACTACCAGTCATACTTTTTATTTAAGAAATTATTGTCCTCATGGTTTGCTTTTGAATATCAATGCAATGTTGTAACATACAATATTGCGATATATTGGACTATCAATATTTTCTTACATTCCTATGGATAACCTAGTGTCCCACCTGTACCTGAATGCAACACATCAGGCTGTTAGGAAAAGTTCTTCTTATCCAATGGAAATTCCTCCAACTTGCATCTCATAAGACGTATTGATTTTGTGCTGATTGGATGCTCCAGGTAGCCATTTGGACGATAGCAGATTTTTTTTCTGTTCCGGTGGTGTTTACATTCAGCTTGATGTTGTTTCAGGTTAATAATTCACTATAGTGCGGAATCAACAACATACCTTGTTGCTTTTAAACGATAAAGCTGACATAAACTTCTGGTTTGGACCACCTTTGTTAACTGGGAGTCCCTTTTGTTTTACTCTGGATGTCATTTTTTAAGGCTGTGCAACAAATAATTGCATTTGACAAATAGTTTCCCAACAAACTACATGTGTCCATGTAGAAAAAAACACTATACTTGTTTTGTACATGTGGGAACCGAAACGGCAGATGTTTTAGGTCGGAATAAGCGTACCATTAAAATGCTTATAAATGGATATGGGCAAAAATGTTGATAGTCTGATCAGAAATTGGAGTTGGGGCTGTAGACATTTTAGTCGGGGTTTCTTCGAGACACATTCTGAATTTGAGAATGGAAGGTTGTGCTACCTTCAGAATTGCACATGCTCGTGAAAATCCATCAAAATAATTCCCTTATCAAGTGCCAGTGCTAAAAGATTTTTGTGATAATGGTGTCGTGTCAAAATGTCTTTGAGGTTAAAGCTTACCCCCAAAAAAGAACATTTTGATGTGGGTGTACAAGCAATGATTATCTGGTGACATTAGATTTGGAGTAATAGAGTTACACTACACAGCGGTGGAGGAAAACAGCTCTTTGTACACCAACAGCATACGAATTAATTACCTCTCTGTCTGAGTTTGTTTTTCACGAAGATGCTTAATATTTCCATTAACAATGCCCCACAGAGCCTAACTTTTATTTCAAATGTTGATGGAAAAATTATTTTGATCACATCACAACCAAGATTTTATACATTTTCCAGAGAGAAAGTTTACTTGTAATTCTTTACCCATTCCCAGTGAAGGGTTGTGGTTTAAAAAACCTCAGAGTGTGAGCGCCTTTGTTCGTGTGGCTGCATGCTGGGTGGCGCCTGCTACCATCAGAGGCCAAGCTCACAGCAAACCACGCTGCTAAGCACTTCCAACAAATTTGGGCTGTGATAAAACTTCTGATATTCCTGACAAAATGTGTTTCCAACCTGACAGGAGCAGGTTTTTGCTCACAGGGGATACTAGTTTAGATGCTGAATTCATAGAGGCAAGGCTGCAAGCACAATGGTGCCCCATATTTTCATTCCACTTTCAAACAAGGAGAAATCACACACCATACAAGGAAGCTGCCACTGATTTTCTACTGACAAAGATTTTAAATCATATCTATGTGGATCCCTGTTATGAAAGGATCGAGATTTTAATAACTATATAGCCTTCTCTGTGAGCACTGGAAAAACCCAATCATTTACAGTGCTGGTGTATGGATTTTAGGCATGAAAAAATTGTTTTATACAGCAATTCTTTCAGGGTGGATTGACTATGCAACAAACAACTTCAATAAAGTAAGAAAAAAGGAAGTGGGTGTACAAGCTGGAATTTATTGTGTTTTCTCTAATCTTCAGACACAATAATTATGCATATACAGTACAGACCAAAAGTTTGGACACGCCTTCTCATTCAATTAGTTTCCTCTCTTTTCATGACTATTTACATTGTAGATTCTCACTGAAGACATCAAAACAATGAATTAACATATATGGAATTATGTAGTACTTTTACAAAAAAGTGTGAAATAACCTGGCCTCCAAACTCACCAGACCTGAACCCAATCGAGATGATTTGGGGTGAGCTGAACTGAAGGCAAAAGGGCCAACAAGTACTAAGCATCTCAGGGAACTCCTTCAAGGCTGTTGGAAAACCATTTCTGGTGACTACCTCTTCAAGCTCAAGAGAATGCAAAGCAGTAATCAGAGCCAAGGGTGGCTATCTTGAGGAATCTAAAATATAACACATGCATTCAGTTATTTCACCCTTTTTGTTTAAGTACATACAGTAATTCCATACATTATGTGTTCATTCATAGTTTTGATGCCCTTAATTAAGAATCTACAATGTAGTAATGAAAAGAAAGGAAACTCACTGAATAAAGAAGGTGTGTCCAAACTTTTGGTCTGTAGTCCTAGGTTTGACCAATATGTACACACATAGTTCATTTGAACTGTTTCTTATTAGTTCAGTCAAAGTTCACAGTAAATTTGCACCTGAATTACTAAGGCCACGTCCACACTAAGCCGGATAATGCCTTAAACGTATAATTATTTAGTCTAAACCCCCCTATCGTCCACACTAACCCGGCGTCGTTTAAGGTCTGTGGCCGGATAACTATTAGCCGGGTAAGAGAGCCGTGTAAATCTTAATTCAACTGCTAAACGAGCTAATGTGGACAGCTTCCCCGGATAATGAACGGTAGTGGCGTCAATGAATGCTGCGTCAATAACAATACGACACTACAGACAAAGACAACAGCGAAGAGTAATAAATCGATCTCGTCGTCTGTCCACACCAAAAACTCTCTCTTCTTCTGAGCAGCTATTGTTCTCTTCGGTTAACGGGACAAGCAGATATGAACTGTGCTGTAGAGCTTCTTGTATATATTATGTAGGCGATGGCGTCACGTAGATTATACGCGTGTTTCGTGCGTCTTTTCGCGCATGCCCAGTATTTGGGCATGGTCGTTATGGGGTTGCGCAATCATGGGACCTTAAACGGACCTTAAACGGGCCGTAAATGCTCGGTTTGAGTGGATAACATTAGGCGTCTAACTCCCCGTATAACCTTATCGGCTTAGTGTGGACGTAGCCTAAATCTTGTACACAACTGGTTGTTGGGAATGATCCCTTCCAAGAAGAGTGTTCAAATATCCAGTCTGAATTACACCATAATATTGTTTTTGATCTAAAATGTGTGTGGTCGAGATACAACTTGCTAAGCGAAATCCATCCAAATATTAGTTGGCTATATATATGTCCCATTTCCACTAGGGCCAGGACTGTACAGTATGGAACGGGTCAGTACGGTCTGGAACGGGTAGGTTGTGTTCCCATTACCATCTCAAAAGAACTGTAGTGGGCGAGGACATGGGCGGGCTTAGCTTAACGAAAGCTCCAGCAAAATGCATTCTCTTCTGTTGTCGAAGATTTCATTTTTGGAAAACAGAGATTTTTTTTAACCGATGTTCTACTTAGACTTCCATAGCTCAGAGTGATGTCATTCTAGCCATCTTGTTTTATCAGGATACTTTTGCAGCTTGTTTTTAGTTGGACATTAAATTCAAGTCAGCTCCAGGACAGGTTGATTGAAATAAAAGCCGGTTTTTGAAAAGATTTTTTCACTTGCAATTTCTTCTTACGAAAAAAATAAATAAGGAGGAACGAATTATTAAAATCTGAAATCAGATTTGGTATTAAAAAAAATCAGAAATTACATTTTTAAGCCATATCACCTAACCTTACCTCCTGGTGTTTCTGTAAATATTCCTAATCTATTCTGAACCTTTAATCCTGTAAAATAAGAGGTGTTTGGTCCGTGTTTAATAATGTTAGCCAGGTGAATCATATTTTGACACAAAAATACATAGAAGAAATAGTGCATTGAAAAAGCTCAAATTAAAAGTACTGTTCTGCCATTAAAATTGTGTTTTTGGTTTCATTTATTGAAATACAAAACCTAAAACAAATCTAAAACAGTTTCAAAATAAAATATAAATAATATTTTTAATAACAAGTCTAGAAAAAGTATTTTCTGAAACCAGGAAGAATATCGTTACGTACTAGCACTAGTGAAAATGGGGCAATAGTTGAACTTAAAATCACCAAATCATTTTTTAAAGATACATTTGGTGTCATCAATCTAATTTGACAAACGCTTGGATTCGAATTCATTAAAACCATAAAACACCATTACATTCATGACAACAATGAGTGAATGTTGACGTCTGACAGTAGCCCGTCTCCATTTCAAAGGCTTTAAGCTGCAATCGGTTTCTTATAGGCATAAGAGAGATTCGCCTTTTACTTTCTGATGCCGTCACAGAGTAAAAGGTCTTATCTACAATCTGACAGGAAACAGTAAGAAACCCAAATACAGAAGCCAGCAGGATAGAAGCATTTTCTTTTGTTCCCTTTGCATTTATTTGGATTTATTCTGCCACTCGTCATACCTCTAAAGTCTTATCTTCTCTTTGTGCCTTGTTGTAGCTTTGTCTTATCAGCCAAACAACAAGACCAGGTGTAAAATATATAGGTGGAAACATTTTTCAGAGAAGCCGATGAATATGTATCACCAGCTTTCATCAGTGTGATCCTCAGAGCTGTAGGCCATGGTCAATATGGATGAAACCTCATCATGATTGCCATTTAGTGAAATAAATAAGATGGGTTTAATCCTCATCTGCCAGCTTGGCCCCTGGCAAATAAAAAAAATATGATAACGTCTGCTGTAGATTGGGGAAACACAGTTACGACCTCATTGCATATTAGGAACAAAAAGCAGGAGTACCTAGCTGTGAGATCTTTTTAAATAAACATAGAAGAATAGCCTCAGGTGATGATAATCCAAAACCACACAGGAGGGGGGTAAAACAGAGTCTCTGATGTAATCAAAGAATCAACCGGGGAGGAAAAAAGACTTTGAGAGCAGGATAACTAAAGGTAGAAAACAGTTCTGCAACAGAAAAAGGCTTTAAACATCACCATCCTTTAATTGGTCAACTTCTGTCCGTTTCAACAGGACAATGTGCTACTTTCTTACTTTTATAGTGGGCTGTAAGCAGAAATTACCAAAGGAAAAATGCAGCGGAGCTCAGACCCAAAGCCAAAACAGTGAAATGCGTGATATGGTTACTTGAAGGAAAGGAAAAGACCATACTAAACCTTGTAGAGCCTTTAGTTTAGCTACGTTTATGCCTCACTTAGTTACCTCTGAATGGAGACGTTCTGATACCATTTTTTCCCCCTATACCTAGGCTTTAGGTATCTGCCGATGTCAAGAATGTTCTTAAACTAAAGCTTGGTATATAGTTCTCTGTGAGTGGGACGTTTAGAGGCACAGCACCATTATACATCCATCATAAACGCTCGGTGGCAGGCCCGCAGACGGTGGCAGAGACGTGGCCGAGTTCTTTAGATGTTAGAGAGAAAACAGGCCTGTATTGGTCAGCACGCCACTTCCTTTAAATATGTCGACAACCACTGCTATTTCCGCAAAAAAAACAAACAAGAAAATGTATGCTGAAGATATCTAGTGTCAGACATTGAGCAGAATGCCTTGATTAAGACAATTCATGTAATGTTCAGCGTACGTTACCAGTGTGGGTTTAGGCGCTTTTTATCGTATTTGTGATAAAAAGCTCTTATGACTGCTGAAAGAGCTGAAGTTGTTCAAGTGAAGAGTGTTAATACACAGTTGTTGAACAGAGAAGTGACTGAAATGGTGGCAGGACCACTTCAGGAAAGTGCTGCGACGGAGAGAAATCTGAAAGGAAAACATCTCTCTTGATACATGGGTGTGTGTCAGGGGAAACTTGCTGACAGAGAAGTATAACCTTAGGTTAGGCAGAGAGCAATGGTGTTGGAGGCTTACCGGAGCACTGGAATGACCCTTCCACCCAACTTGGAGCAACTGTGAGCTGCTGACCATTAACTACCCATGACTGATCTTGTTTCAACGCATTCACCCAGGGGAGATCAAATACTCCTCCAAAACTCTTCTTTGCCTACCTAGTTTGAACTCTGCTAAGTCTCACCACTATTTATTCTCTGATCTGAAATTTGATCTAGTGTCTTATTTTATTGCTGAATGATTAATACATGTTTACCGTTTTATGGTTTGGTTTAATAGATGTTAATAAAAATACAATTTAATAGAATAGTTTCACCGCCTATGATTTTGCAAAGTAGATCCAATAGGAGGTAGAGAACTTGCTTGGTAATTGAAGATCACTAAAGTGCTTTTCCTAAGTACACTATGTAAAGAAAAGCGGGGTGCTTTTAGGTAATCATAAAGAAAATATAGTTAAGGTTATTTACAGAGTTACAGAGTTTCACAGTTACACTGAAGCTTACCTGATTGGAGTATCGCATGCTGACGTTGCGTTGCTCTTGCCGTGGCACATATCGGTGGATAGGGTCGATGTCTTTAGGGCTGATTAATTCATCCACTGCAAAGTTATGCAACACACACAAAATTATGAATACTATTTAAACAGCTGTAAACTGGAAAATGACACTTTTCACATAGACTATTAGTCTATGTACTACTATGTACTACTATTCTATTAACATGGAACTCGAGTGTAGCAACAGAGTTAAAGAATCCTAACATATATTTAAAAATGACAGACTAATATTATGTTAATAGTGAGAGAAACACACCCAGCAGCTTTGCAATGTTGTACAGGGCCTGACCCCATAGAAACATCTTGCCATCACGACCAGAGTTGCTAGGGAAACGCTTCTGGCTTCCATGTTTGTTCTGCTCTGCCTCCACAAAGTCAGCCGGTACATAGTAGTATTTAGGGATCACGGCATGGCCTGGCCAAAAAATAAATAAAACAAAAAATACAGTTAGCATACGTGTTTATATTGAAAAGGGTCTTAAAAACAACTACACAATAATGCATCTACTCTCCAATTTCTGTTTGGACATGTAAGGCCAGTGATGTTGATAGGTACGTGTCCTGCATCACTGACGCATTAAAATCTGAAAGGACGCAGTAAACTAACCATCAATGCGTCCCGGGGACGCAGCTCATTTTTCAGGTAGCATGGTGAGCTCTTATACACTTCTCCTTCTACTCTTTATCAAATATATATTTGACATATTTCCTCATCTATTTGCGGGTCTAGTCACTCTGTTGAGTCAAGTTGGTGTGCCCGTGTGTGGGTGGAGGAGTGCCGATTCCGGCAGCTATGGTAACCAAGGAAACTGTTGAGTTTACGTTTCCCGTTCTGTATCCAGGGGTTATTAGTTTATTTTTGATAGAGAAAGATTCAAGAGGGTTTCATAACAAGAGCAGGGAAAGCCCAAATAAGCAACTACAACTAAGAAAACAAGTCCGAAAACCCGTGACTCATGATATTTGCATGGGACTTCACAGATAAACAAGCCCAACGTCACTTATAACAAACAGACTTGAAAACACTGATAACAAATAAAACCAAATGATGTGTCAGATCCAGTCAATTTCTGTCCAAATCACAGATGCCTATTTCTTGGAATTATTACTTCACAAATTACCCACGGTCGATTTGCACAGGATTAACATCACAGACAATCTCTGCAATTATTATAAATAATAAAATAAAAAAATTATAAATGATTGCATGTAGTCCCTGGGTAAAACTAATCCCGTCAGAAATAGGCTTCACGTTGAGAAGAGCAGACAAGCGTTGTGTCAAGCCACTGCACATATACCGGAAGCAGACGTGATCCCCGACCACAATAAAGCAACATGCTAGTTCAGCCGCTAGCATAAAAACGGCAGTCACGGTGGATTTCATCTCAACAATAAAAAATACGAACTTCATTTTAAGTAAACTTGCTTTTCAACTCGTCGATGATGAGGTCATTCGTGTTGATGTTATAACTTTTAGGGATGTGCTGTAATGAAATAAAACATATTATAATGGTAGTGATGAAAAATATTTTGAAAGACTGCCGTTATTTTGTTATATGCAGACGGCGCTTCCGACGAGACCCCGCTTCCGATGAAATCCTGTTTTTATCAAGCAGGAAAAAGAGAACATAAAAATGCCACCAAAGAAAAAGATAAAAATGATTGCTGGTCAAGCAGACTATTGCAGCTGTATTTTCTGCTTCCACTACCTCTGTATACCTCTGTATACCTACCACAGACACCATTTTGTTTTCATTTGTATTGCAGAAATTACATGCTGTTTATGTTGCTAAAACAGTGTTTTATTTTAATTTTGTATGTCATGCCACTTTGACAGTTGTCTTTGTAATAAACTTTTCAGATTTGTAATATCATTTGTTTATTTTCATATAAAAACATGGCAATGGCCATTAATTATAACCATGTTGTATCATACTACCATCAAAGAAACAGAAAGAAACACATTATTTTAATTGGGGACCCACTGTGACAGACTGGTGACCTGTCCAAGGTGTACCCTGCCTCTCGCCTGCTAATAGCTGGGATAGTCTCCAGCCCCCCATGACCCTGAATTGAGTGGTATAGATAATGGATGGATGGACAGGACAACACTATCCTGAATTTAAATAGAAACTCTGGTGTTTGCTGTCTTAGTTTAGTCTTTGGGCACAATGATATCAGTTTTTCTAATTATGCATATTTATGCTTTACCATATCACTTAAACTTAACGAATCCTTTTTGACAGCAGCTATTGGATTTAGATTTTTTTAATTCTCTCATTAATATTAATTGTGAAACAACAACAAAAAAAACTTCTTCAATCATGTTATTCTCCAAAGCCCAGTGAATCAACTGTGCTAATTTATACAGAATAAGTATAAAGAGGCATCTTATGACTCACATTATTATCCTGTCTACACTTCAATTATTCCTGTTCTATGGAAAATACTAAAGGAAATTCCAAACTGCTGACTTTCCTATTCCTGTATATCCTGACCGTCTCCCCTCGTTCCAAGGGTTGCAGGCTCATAAACGAGATGGGATTCTGGTGTATGTACTTTTTCAAATCACAAAAAAACAGGAAAACATTGTGGACAAAAATCAAAGAAATGCTGGATGTGGACGTCGGCTTCTGTGATAACTTACCCTCGAAAGACTGGAAGATGATGGGCTCCAGGAGGTCCTGGTATTCTTTCACCTGTGCCTTATTTCCTCTGAAAACACCTAAAACAGATACAGACCCATTTATGACTTGATAATGACTTCATGGGGAGAGGGTACACGCGCTGTGCTGTTTCTCTACATGTGACTAGAGCTGGGTAACAATTCATATGTCAAGAATCGATTCGATTCCAATTCTCAAAAGTTTTGAATCGATTATCACAATCCAATCCAATCTGTTTCAATTCAATTCAATATTGATATGGGTGGGTGCTATGAATTTTTTGTTTGATCCATTAATTTAATTACATGACTGCAATTTAAATGACTCAACACTTAACCCTTTCAGACCAGAGCCTTAAAATGCCCATCAGGTCTTTTTCCTCCTGTTCCACTGTAAAAAGGGCAAATAATGTGAAATAATTAAATCAATATTTAGATTTTTCCAATCGAATTTTAAGATATTTCATAAGATCTACTCAGAATCAGAGAATAGATTTCTTTTAACTATGACTTTTGCAGCATCACTTTTTTTCCAACTATGAGACAGATGGTAAACCCAGCCTTGGTACTGCTGTTTGTGACTGAATTATTCCTCACAACATCAATAATGTGTTTATACACAGTCACAGTATGTCAATGTTTGTTGGAGACAAACTAAGGGATCCCATAATATGGATCATTTCACCTTAGAATTACGATAAAACAGAGGGTTTGTAACCTGTAATCTGCTAATGTGTGGGGCATAGGAGACATAAGAGTTCTAGTGGAAATATCAGTACATTTTGAAATTAGACCAGTTCTCTATTTGATTAAAAGAGTTTGCCTTAGGCTTGGGCTACTATAAAAATCCGATATTACAGGTCTATTTTAATAAATTAGAAAGGATCTGAATTTGTCTTGAGATGAAACTCAAGTGTCAGATTAACAGTACCTTTAGTAAATATCAACCTTAAACACCGACCATTTAAAACCATAGGTTTCATCAGGTTCACTTCTCTGTAGGGGAGGACAGTATGGCAAAATTTTCATATCACTGTATTTTTAAAAAACATATCGGTATTACGGTTCTTAAGGGTATTTTTTTCCCGTACAAGACCATTCATAACCACATTATCTTATAAGAATAAAGAATATAAAAATGTGCTTTAAATAGCCCATTTTACTGCCATATGGACTGCATTATATTGTTTTTTCCAGACACAGGTGAATGATATGAAAATAATTAAAATGATTATGATTCTAGTAGGCATTCTTGATGTTCTAAGGATGAAAGTATAATTTCTTTAAACCTCACGTTGGCGCAAGCAACAAATTGCATCTCCTAATTGCTTTGCATGTTGTACTGAAGAATCCTGCTAGGGGGCAGGGTATAAACTCAGATCGGATATTGCCAAAGAAGAAGTAAAATAAACATGGCGACCATAGGTGGTTATTAGCTACATAGACATGTATATTTATACATAATTAGCTGGTTAATATTCAGATAACGACAAAAAAAGAAGGCAGAAGTATCGTAGATAGTATGTAAAACATATTTACCGCTATTTTTTATTTTTTTTCCTACTGGTTTTGTCGTCGTTGAGGTTCCAATAGCGCTCAACACTCCCCCCTACTGGTTACGCTCAATAGTGTTTGTAAAAGGTATGCTGTTCGGTTCTCGTCTGATCTTTTAAAGCCGATAAACTTTTTAAACTATAGACAAGACTCCTCTTCTTTGGAAACACTTCATCAGAATTGTGTGCTTCGCACCTGCCAGCAGCTGTACTTAGTTAAAAACGTTATTTTCTACACTGTGTTGAAAAGCGTGTAGCAATGAAATCGGTCCTGGCTGAAACACTTCCTCTCATTAAACGTTCCGGAAGTTGTCCAAGCTATTCACCAGTGTAGGAGTATGTTAAAAATTCATATCATAACGAAAATATAGACTGGTTTTCGGTATGAACAAGTATACCGCCCAGGCCTACTTCTCTGTGCTAAAAATGTTTTTCTTTTGGTTTGATTTAATATATTGTTAGAATTTTATTTCATATATTTGACATATGTAATCTAGAATTATCATAATTAACACCAATTAAAGGCTTGAAAAACATAAGTCTATAACACGTGTTTCATTTGTTGAAGTGAGTTAATGAAATAAATGAACCGTGGATTACATTCATATTCACCCAGTTGCTACTGTACGGTAGCCTTCAGAAGAACCACAGAAGTTTCACGGTATCATACAATTTACTGCAAAAATGATCCAAATCTAAAATGCTGTATTTTTTAGAATTGAGTGGAATTGTTCAGAAAAATAATAACACTCATTTTGGGAATGATGTTCTTTTTACAATTGCTTGCTAATTCTAAAGCAGGGCTACATTACTAAGAGGGAATTTAGGTGCTTCTTTAGTTTGCCCAAATTCCGTAAAAATGACTTTCTTCTGTACTGCAACAGGTCAGGAGGGAATAGCACTTGTGTTACTTTATACTCTATGCTACGGAGAGTAATTATTTCTATTAATAAATACATTCCAGAGATTGTTAAGTCATTTTTGTACTTGTTGTCTTGTGAATGCCTGTCTGACATTTGTTCATTCTAACCACACTGAGAATGGATGCTTTAAATATGTTGAAATCTGAGGTCTTTGACCAGTCCTGAAACTGTTTCTGGACTGAGCCAAGGGTTCTGTTTTTTTGGAAAAAAAATATGGTTACTCTACTCTTTGCTGTAGAAAACTTTGGTCCATAAAACACTTTTTGTAGCATCTTATGAGGACGACTTAAAGTCATACCAATATTACGCTACATTTCTGTGGTTTTGGAACAGTAATTTACAGAAGAGGATTAATGCGACAAAAAAAAAAAGAGCACAAACCTTTCTAAAATTTTTTTAAATTTTACAAATAGTCACGAGACTACATGAACTGAAATACCAGAAATGCCTTTGTTTGATAAATACATTTTTTTTTGGAACACATTGAAATGCATTCAAAAGAGGGTGGTACTGGCATATAATGGCTGATTAATATATTGATAAAAAGGTGCTTATAGTGTTATACATTTGTGACAATATGAAAAATTGTTGCTGATTGTTTATTGAAAAGAAAAACATGGAAAGCAAAAGACCTGCGCTTTCAAATTCTTGCTTTAGGGAACACTTAAAAATAAAAAATAATTAACCTAACGCAGGGCCAGTGGGGACAATATCAGGTAAAGTTAGCATATCATGAGTCTATTTTCTAATTTAAAATCAAATCACTTAACCTAAGCTTCCTCCAGACATTCAGAGGAATTGAGGATGTTGAGTTTCCCAGTCTAGTGAAAGCATTATTATAGGGCAGGGCAAACTATTGAAGATACTGTGAATGTGCTGACAAGTGAGTTAATGAGAGCTCAACCGCTGACCTGTGTTTCATAAAGAGTAGCTAACCTCTCCTGTAATCTCATCTAAGTAAAAACTAAACAAATTTTGAAGTGTTGCTAATAAACAGTAATGATTATTAATGTAATGATTTTATTACGGTGCAACTTCCCCTTTATCTGCGTCACACCTCGTCTCCTTGTGTTTGTCTAACGGTGTGTCCAGACCAAACGCGATAGGAGCGACTAGAGCTTCAGGTTTACATGTAAAATCAATGGAAGAGCACGATGAAGCGCGACTTGGGGTCCCGCGACTCTTCAGAAGCAGATTTGCGTTGCGAAAAAGCTTTTCTGCCTGATTCGCGCGAACAATTTGCGCTACAGATGCGATCGAAAATTCGCCCTGCTTTTTATGTGGTGAATTTTGTGCATTCGCGTTCATGGTGTCTATCGCTCGAGTTGGAAAAATCTGAACTCCAGCGTCAAATCGCGCCGCGACAACCAATCAGCGGACAGAGTTTCAGTGATTCTGTGACAGTTTTCAATACAGAGACAGAAATAAAAAAATAAAAAAAACAATTTAGACAGGAATGCTCTTAAGAGGTTCGTGGGTGGCTCTTAAAAGAGCCGTTGTTGCTGTAAAAGCACCTCTCGAACTAGTGAGCCTTGAAACATTCTCCTCACCTGGTTTCCTGGTTGCCGATCCCCCACCACGTCCCACGCTGCTTATATATTATAAACGTTTACGAGCCGCAGACAGATGGACAGCTGCTCAGAAATGTAGTTGGTGTTTCGGCAGGTAAAGCTTGGACCTTCACGGCACAAACTGAGCGAGCAGGTCACGTTCTCCAGGCGGCGAGGAGCCGGTGTTTATGAGAGGCTCGCTGCCGTTTATGGATCCCTCCGCCATAGCTAGACTGTATCTGTAGCTCACCAAACCCCCAGTGCAGCGGTCCCAGCTCCACCGGAGGCCAGGCCGAACACGTAATCCACTCTGTCCTCTGTCAGCTCGGTTCATAATCCACCGCCAGCTGCACTGCAGCCCCAGCTCCGCTGAAGCCCGGGCCGAACACACTGTCCTCCGCCAGATCGGTCCTCTACCGCCAGCTGCACTGCAGCCCCAGCTCCGCTGAAGCCTGGGCCGAACACGCTGTCCTCCGTCAGCTCGGACTTCCACCGCAGATGCACTCTGGCACCAGCTCTGCTGAAGGCCAGGTCACGCGTGAAAATACCATATTTGAAGCGCGACCAGTTCGCGTTGTACACGCTTCAAGGTGCGAATGTGCACGCGAACAGTTAGGTGTGTGTCGCGCTTCATATTCGCTCCTATCACGTTCAGTGTGGACACAGCGTAAGGCTGCGTTCTCAACGCACGCTTTGCTGCAGTCAAAAAACACTCACACAGTTACTAGCCTGAAGCCTATATATTTCTGAGGGTGAAGCTTGGGAAGCCCATGAGGAGGCTTTCTCTGCCGAAAGTTTTAAACAATGTCGGATCGTGGCTGGCTAATGTCATCCTCGGGCGAAGTCACTACAGTTATACGCTCTGTTTGGTTGATGCTCAGGGGACGGAGGCGACAGTTCAGCTAGCTCCTTTTCTGTGTTGCTAGCTTTTGGTGCTTTGAAGCTTGGAAAGCAGCTAATGTTTAAAAAATTGGCGTGGCCAAAACAGACAGCACCGGGGAGTCTCTGACTGCCGCTACCATACACTTAACATGTAATTTTGCAGTTCTGGGCGTTGATGTTTTGGATGGTGTGAACGCGGCATAACTGTTGTCAGCTATTTCCTGTTTTTCCCTGATTAGCCTCCCATTGTTCTCCAAGCATTTTAAGCCATATTGTTTTACCCAGTTCTTGTCAGGTTGTTGTCGATGGTTCCATCTGTCTCGTCTTCAACCAGTCTAGTCACACTTTAGAGTGTTATTAATAAAATAAGTTCTGTCAATCCAAAACAGCTCTGAGCATCTGGGTCCTCATAACCATACCTTACAGAATAAATATTTTATATCATTATTACTTTAATCCTAGTGCTTCATCTTTATGTCAGAGCATGTTTTTCAAAAACAGAAGAGACAGTTCATCACTAAAATGCCACTATTTAGGCGACAACAGCTTCATATGAGTGCAAATGTGATGTTTAAACTCTTTTGCCATGTGGGCAAAAATTGTACAAAGATGAGTAACAAAAAAAAAAAAACCACACTAAATTAGTAGTTTTTTGTTCTAAACTTCTTTTAAACTTTACTTTACATGTTGAACAATAAACAAAACAAGAACTATTTTAATGAAAGCAACACATTTTTCCTTAATTTATGTAAGATCTGAAATATAAACACTTTTATCTCTTTAAAGAAACATACAATTTTTATTTTTATTTTTGGTCAATCGTCAGAAGGTATTCTCAGCAACGAGAAATTGATATGGGTCACTCCTTTTTTTTCTTCCGAAAGTGCTTAGTGCAGGGTGAGTGTGGGGTTGTGGCAGAGCAGGCACCTGATGCACAACGTTTGATCTCTAACTGATTTCCTGTTTGGTAGTGTCAATAAAAGCCGCTAGTACCATGAAATCTTAAAAAAACAGTGGTTGCTGAAACTTACCAACTGCCTGTGGTAGTCGGTAAAATTTGAACCATTTTTTAATTGCAGTCAGGCTGCACAAACTCATTCCGAGGGCCACCAATCGACCACAGGCTTCACTTTCCCCACCTCTAGAGTAGAGCCTGTGTGCATGCAGTATGTGTGACTCTATATTTTTTAGAAAACATTTTCAACTTAAATTAAAACCTCTTTTGTCAAGTTAACCATGTTTTAAGAATCAAGTAGCATTTCTTTTTAATTTCTTCAAAATTCAACCAAAAAATACAATTCTTTCAACAACTACAAGCAGCTCTTTCTTTCTTGTCCTATCAAGGCATGGTACCAGCAGCGACGAAGAAACTAGGCTTACCGTCAATCATCATGTAGATAAAAAACATGGGAAACTCGCATTCAATTCCATCAAAGAGCTGGAGGAAGACACAGAGAGAAGGGATTAGATGGCTTTGTTGTTTTACAAAGAATTCAGCTTGAACTGAAAGCAGTAAAGCCCCTTAATAGGAAACAGCAGAGAACAAAGAAAAACACAGAAAACATATCATTCTGTATGAAAACATGCAGCAGAGAGAGAATGACATAATTATGCTTTCCTAGATTTTATTTTTTCTTTTGCATCATTGTAATTTAAGGCAGTTCTGTTTTTGGAAACCTGAACAGTTTGATAGAAACTGGATTTAATTCACCACAAAAACACCTGTTTGAAATGCACATTATTACGTTTTACAGTGGCATTGCAGGGAAAGAATAAAGAAGGCAGTGTGTTATATCAGTTGCTTCAGAACTTTGCCCTATTTGTACCACTGTACACATGTTATTTTTATAGTTAGGTTGTGGCTGTATGTCGGGCATTCAGAGGAGAAATCCCTAAAATGTTCCACAAACTCCAACAGAACATGAAAGCCATCTGTGACAAACACTTCTTCTCTGTCAATTAATCAAACAGCGAGGCCTCTAAGAACCTCATCATTTGGGAGATACGAAGCTGACTTACAAACTACAAAGTTGGTTTCAGATTGTCTTCAGACATGGACAAGAGCGCAATTCTGCCTAATTTCCACTAAACTGAACATCTTTAATCAGCTCTATCTTAAAAACTAACTAATAGCAACACCAGACTGATTGATTGACCCCTCTTTGGTTATATATAGCACCTTGAACTGTTGTGTTGTTAAAATGTAAAATCACAAGTAGACCTGACATAAAGGAAAAGTTTGTTTCTTTTCAGCCTGGACCTTATATTGACCATTTATTACATTCATTTACTCACCCAGACAAGTTTGGAGCCACTTGGAGTCCTTCGGAAGAAGTTTATATGCAATCCATTATATGGATATCCATGCGTATGTCGATATATTGGGAGCCAATCAGGGCAGGAGATTTACCCCCTGTAATAAGGAATTATCTGCCCCAAAACGCCTTCGTTTAACCAATATTTTGTTATGAATAGTTAGCGAAATTCCCCTGAGTTCGGAATGCCCCTTTTTTTAATGGCCATAATTTCTACAATAATGACAAAGGTTTGAAATCTCTTGCTTCGCTTGTACTACGTGCATATCGAAAATTTGTTTCACCTTTTAAGTTGAATTACTGAAACAAATTAACTTTTGCACCACGTTCTAGTTTTTTGAGTTTTGGCTGTATATCTCTAAACGCATAGCAGTACAGACTGGAAACAGGTGTGTTCACATGGAAATGTCAGCCCATGGCTTTGTAACCACCGTTTGTTCTGATTATCGCTGTACTCCTGTCTCTGTCAATATTCTTCCTGCTGATGGAAGATAACAGAGATTAGATCTTAATGCACAAACAAACGCCTAATGGAATTGACACGCACAGCCATTCAGAAGCTGTTGGCACTATCACTGCACAGATACCTCACTCTGAACGTGCTTCTTTAAATGCTTTATGACTTCAGGCTGGGATTATGCAGATCTGCTGCACCTCAAACTGTTCTGCAGCACAGAAGAGACACAGTTGTAGCCATCAGACAGCGACAGAAGGAGGAGAGATGGGGGGAGAAGGATAGACAGAAGCATGCAGAACGACATGCAGAAACAGAGGGAAGGGAGGGGGTGAAGCAGTCACTCAATGAGGCTTGTGCTTTTTTGCCCTCTTAGGCTGTAAACACACAGCGTTCCCTTGTGTTTTGTGCTTGAGCAGCTTGACTGATTGGTAAAACTGTCTGTCACACAGGCAGCTGCTGCTCTCCCGTTGATGGGAAGCAGACAGGAAGCACATTCATCTGCTCCGCCATGAATTCTCTCCAAACACCAACAACAACGGCTTCAATCAATGTCCACTGCAGGGGACGCCTGGTCTACCTGTGCCTTCTTTCCCTCCAGAAAGAACCCACACTGTGCTTCACTCCCACTACCCACTATAACCCACTATAACACGTCACCATGTTCTTTCTATAAACCCCTACTTGGGTTCCTGTCCCATTAGGTCAGGATATATTTACTGACCTTTAGCTAAAACACAAACCTTCTCACCCCATTTCCTCTGATATTATTGCAATCCATGCTTGTGTCGTTTTTCATTTTTATGTTAAAGTAAGTATGCCGCATTGGTAGAGGAAGACGAAGAGGCAGATTATAGGTTAATAAAACACTTGGCAGAGGAAATCTGTGTGTTTGCTGGTCTGAATGACGGTGTGGAGAAGCCTGGAGAACTAATGGATAATTCTGAGCCTTAGAGTCGTTTTATCCTATTAGCTGCAGGATTAAATGCAGCTAATTGCAAAGTGGTTCGGAGTCAGTGCCTCATGAGTGCCCACTTCGGCAAATCAAGGGAGTGCCTTCGTTGTCTGTGGCTTGTTTGAATTACTGCTTGGCTGTGTTGAGTTCAGCTTTAGCTTGCAGTCAAATGCAGGCGAAAAAGTAAATATTTTCTCTGTGATCCCAAAGATTTTAGAAATGTGTTTACAGAGGGTTATATGCCATCAGATAACGTTCTTTATTATGAGGATGCAATTTAACTAGGGTAAAAGTTGGGGAGAGGAGACAATTATATTGTGGAGAGTAAAACAGACATTGTGGAAGGAAGAATATTGTAACAGGGTAGTATTGGGAAATAGAAAAGTTGGAAAGTAGAAATGATATAAATCTAGCCAAAGGTAGAGATTTTGACTAAATCGTGTTTATGCATTTTGATGATGTCATCAAGCTGTGCCTACATACTCTGTACAAGGTGGGCAAGGTTGATAAATACTGATCTTCAGTTTGTCTTTACACTAGATATCTGTTGTTTTTCAATGAACGGAACAGAAACCTATTGAACTTTGAAGCATATTTAATTCAAATATGTGCAGGTTTCTTCTTGGTTTATGGGACATTAAATTTATAAATTGATAACCAAAGAAGACAATATTGAAATTTATTTTCATTAAAATTGATCTTATATTTAATTTGAACAAGTATCTTAATCCTTATTTATGTTGTGACAATTTTTGTGTTTCATTATTCTGGAAAAAGGATTAAAACATTTTTTAAATGCATTTTGCACAATAACATTCGTTCACTGGCATTCTAAACCTTTTGGAAGGTGTTGTTCTGCTGCAATGTATCTGGAAAGTGAGAAGCAGTCATTTTGACATATATAAAGACAAAGAGGAATATTTCGCAATAGATATTACTGCACATGCTTTAGATGATATCGTAATATAGATTTGAGGCTATATCGCCTGGCCCTATAACAAAATGTATACAATTACTTTTTTTTCTCCCCTTTCAAACATTTTATCCCTCCCAGTTTTTATATTACTGGAATTACATATCTGATGATTGCTATCTCACTTCTCGCTTCAAGATTTCGGTAACCATATGAAGAAGATCTTGATTCCCAGGAAGAAAAATCATGAACTGTCAGATCTCGATCTTATTCGAGAATTCTCTGGAAGATTTTCACTTCAAGTGAAATCTTGAAGTAAGAGAGTTCAGTGCTCTGAAGAGAGGGCGTGTTTCAGACTGAAAAACGGCATCTAATGGAATGGAAATCATATTAGGGCGTGTATCACTCACCTTCATTTCAGCAGGTTTGTAGTAGCGGCGGTTCTTGTCTTCGTTAGCCGTGCGGTAGCCGTCACGGAGGAAACGCTTGAAGCCGTATTTGCCTCGAAGCTTCCGGACAATCTTGTCAAGGGTCTGACTGTAGAGAGCATCGTCGTCTACCGCAAAGGCCGGGTAACTGATGGTTGGAAGCAAAGCAGCGTCTGTGTTCTGCCAGGGAGACAAAACAGTGATATAGCTGACGGAGCGCCTCAACGTAACAATCCTGTCAGACTAAACTGTAACAGAACCATTAGTTAGGATAAACAAGGCTGTTATATTTAGGAAGCTAATATGACTAGAAATTAGATCACCTTAAAACTGTTTATTGAGCAGTGGAGAATAAAAGCCATTAAGCTCCATCTTCTGAATATTTTCACTTCATCAATAAAGCGGTTTCCAAAATGAAAACTCTTTATTTTTCTTGCTGAATGGCCTCTGCTGCCTGGACACAGCTTTCCTCAAAGATGCAATCGGTTCATTTAACAGCTAGCTCTCTTCAGAGCTGTGTGATGCCACTTTGTATTGGATTCTTTCTTAATTTGCACTGCTCTCTGCAGTAGTAACAAAGACTGGGGCAGAAGCGTTTAGCTCCCACCCCTTTATCTGACATCTCATTACGACTCCAGTGTGAATATTGACGAGGCAGCTGCAGCTACGGTGGCACGATAAAGACCCAAGCAAACCCTGTGCAGCAACTGCACATTTAAATGGGATCTTTTGACACATAACAAGCAGCGCTGATATGGTATTATCTTTTTTATCTTGAAATAATCCCGCACTGTTTCACTCCTTACTTCCTTCCCCCTCAATGTCAGTCTCCTATGGCTAAAACAGCCCTCTGATCCTCTAATTACACTCATTTGATTCCTTAAATACTGATGGTGGCTTTTCTGTACAACACATTCAGCGCAACACACACAAGTTCACACACATACAGACATACTGATGTGATCGCTGAAGTATCTGTAAGAGGTAGAGTGGAGAGAGGGAACAATTTTGCACCTACTTTCTCTTCCTGATTCCATTTCATTTTTTCCACATGTGCCTCGCTGCTGCTCTGAGGCCGCCTCTCACTTTACTGAACCGCTGAACAATCGGCAGGTAGTATAGTGATTGACCACAAGGGAAAAAGGCAGTTGTAAATTAAAATGTATCCAGCGACTGACTGGCATGGGCATGGGGTCGTCGGACGTGTGCGAATAGCCTTTGACGTCTGTGTGGCAGGTTAGTATTTGGGTGAGAATATGCGAACTGTAAGTCGGCATTAAAAAGAGGGACAGCTGTCCTAAACATTACAAATGTAGACATGGCTTTTCACAGAGAATAACCTGACAAGCCACGATCAAATGCTACTAAAAGTGGTAGCTACGTGAAAGCCAAGGAAACTGCTATTCTGTTTTACACTGACAAGACAAAAACATCAGTCATTGGTTAGAGTACGAATATTTATTTACATGACCTTCAGCAAGTTTTGATTTTCCACACTGATGTTTTTCTGTCTACCACCTGCAGAACGATGGAATAGGAACCTGAGGCAAATCTGTAGCCCTTACTCCCCCCAATGCTGCCAGCACTCACACTTGCTGCTGCTAATGCAAAATTAATTATCATTCAGCAGGATGTTTTTCTGGTGTTCAAAAAAGTCTACTTGGGCTGTTAACTGGTTACCAGCTACCGGTAGTAACAATTACTGGACTGAGTGCATCGCAATGAAGGGACTTGCTAGCACTCTGAATAACTGTCCAAATATTAATAACGACTTCTGCTGCCTGAAGCGGTCCGTGGTTGTTTGTATTTTGTCAAGAGCAAAGACACAGCAGACGAGCAGTAGTGAAATGTGTTTTTTAATTGCAGCTTGTAAAAAGCTAGTAGACCTAAGCAGGCAGCAATATTTGTTCATGTCAATATATATCAGTTATTGGACAAATTTTTTAAAACTTAAATTTATGCCACAGTGTAAAAACATGTATATGTGTGTACTACATTTATTTTGTATTTCTCCACCGTTTGGACACCTTAGGAAATAGTCACAAGGTTAAAATTGCTTTACAGTTTCATTTTAACGACCCACAGTCCTGTTCTGCATCACATTCACTGTCACAAACCAAAGCAAATAATCAAATACCAACACACTTCCCTCTTGAAACACACACCAATGGTAACAAGACGGAAATAAAGATCGGTTATTATCATCAGAGTCAGTTTTACTAATCTGACCAACACCGATAGGTAAAAAAGCAAGAAAAGAAAAATCAACTAACCTCGACCAACATCATTCTGTTGTATTGTGCATCCCTGAAAAAAACTAGATAAGATTCACAATTTAAATGTGATTTTCTTGTTGATTGGTGAAAAAATATTTTGTGTCTAAAAAAATAACACACAACCTACATTTTAAAGAAAAGATTCTGGTAGAGAATGATAAAGAAGATTTAAAATTTTCTCTGTAGACACAGAACTGATTAGAATTCATTTAAAATTAATTTTAAATGTAAATAAATTAATTTATGGCACTTGGAAGCATAAAACTGTGATGGGAAGGGTAATTACAGATACCATTCTTATATTTATCAAATTCTAAGACATAAGATAATGTATAATCCTTTTGAGTTTCACTCAAACGGTTTCACCGCTGGGGTCTGTGTTCTGGACGGTGATTCAGGAGGTGAGGACCGCAGGTGCATGGATAGACTCACATGTGAGCGAGACTCTCTGGGCAGCAGAGAGGACAGGGTTTGTCTGTTCCTGTTGTGGGCGTCCAGATCCACAAATATCACAGACCATGAGCAGCCCTGCAGTGGGGAAAAACAGCACATAGACACAGCAATAGCCGTTACTTCGGAACTGTTCATGCTTCACAGGTAAAGTGAAAAGCTAATAGTTTTCTACTCTGAATGTGCACACCCACAAGCATTCACACTTGGCAAGTCATCCATCATTTATCTGAGGAAAGAGCACAGAGGAAAAGAACAGTAAAATAAAACCACTTGCCTTTAAAAACCCTCGACATCTCACCTCATGGCTTCACACATCAAAACACAGCGTTTCCCTGTAAAGTCAGGCGGATATTTCTGGCTTGCATAGTCGTTTCAAGTTGAATGTGGGAGTGTTTGTAAAGCAGAGAACTGATAGTTATTTTATCACTTGAATAGTCCTCATAGGAAGATGAAGGGCAACAACCATAACGTAGGCTGTTCATCCATTACATTTAAATGCCTTAGGAAATGGGGGACTAAAGCTGCTCTGGCTTTGTTTTTTTATTAATTAATTAATGTATTTTTTTTTAAGTGATCAAACCTTTTTGCTGGTTCCAGTCTGCTTCATCGGCTGTGCTTACATAAAGGCAACTGAGTCACTCCTGCAACCTGCAAAGCAGTTTTTAATATAAGTCTTATGCATAATGTATGAATATTGCTCAAATCCTTTTTTCTTTCCAAACAGGTCTGGGCTTTTAGTCAAATCAGCAATCTTTCCCATAGCTATTTGCAAAGTGCAGAGAATTGCTGGACATAAATGGAGGCAGCTGTGCAACATTCCAGTAGAATCACCATATAAGATAAACAGTTCATTGGGCTACAGCAGAACGGCATTAGATATCTGTAAAAGTGTCAATGAACAAATTTAAAGACATGAAAAGGTACTATAAGTGTGTAATAATGAATATGTATAGGACCGTGTAGGGAATAATGTAGGGAGTAATATAAACCAGGACAGACTTCCATCAATTGTGCCTCATAATTATTAATGTTTAGCGTTGTACAAGGTTCTAACAGTTCATTTTTAAGAAATGAATCTAGTCTTTATGCTGATTTGGCGGAGTGGAAGGTTCTGCGACATGGAGGGGGCCGGTGTATTGCAGCGCTCATAGCTGGATATAAAGAGGACGCACCAAAACAACTTTTAATCTAGACTCCTCAAAACAGGGGTGGAAGAGGTGCCTTAGAGCTACAATAATGAGGAATTCAGAACAAAGAATTTTCTAAGCATGATATGTCCATTTTAAAACCACAAGCTGGTGAAACGAAAAGCGCAGAAACATAGGAAGTAGACACATGAAGGCTGTATTAGACTGTCAGAGTGACAATTGTTATGGCAAAATCATTTCAAAGTTAGTTCTATTTAGTGATTAGTAATTATTAGTAAAAATATCCGCAAATATGGCATAATAGTTGGGACTCTGAAGAGACTGAACTTGGAAAAAACGTATGGATATCTCACCTACTAGTAGGCCTGGGTGGTATACCGGTTCATACTGAAAACCGATGATTATTTTCATTATGATATGAATTTTTAATAAACCCCTATATCGGTGAAGAGATCAGAAAACTTCCGGAAAGTTTAATGCGGGGAAGTGTTTCAGCCAGCACTGATTTCACTGCTACGCGCTCTTCACCACAGAGTAGAAAATACAGTTTTTAACTACGTACAGCTGCTGGCAGGAGTCAAGCAATTCTGATTAAGTAATTCCAAAAAAAAGAGGAGCCTTGTCTATAGGTGAAAAAGTTTATCGGTTTTAAAATGTCAAACGAGAACCGAACGGCATACCTTTTACAAACGCTATTGATAGTAACCAGTAGGGGGAAGTGTTGTGCGCTATTTGACCGTCTGTAGGTAAACGGCTCAAAGGCGGCAAAACCAGTAGGAAAGAAATAAAAAAATAGCGTTAAATATGTTTTACATACCATCTACGATACTTCTGTCTTCTTTTTTTCTGTTGTTATCTGTTCTTAACGTTCGCCAAGTTTATTTTACTTCTTCTTTGGCAAAATCCGGTCTGAGTCTATACTCTGCCCCTAGCGGGATTCTTCAGTACTATATGCAAAGCAATTAGAAGATGCTTTTTGTTGCTTGCTCCAACGTGAGGTTTAAAAAAAAGGTATACATTCAGCCTTAGAGTAGGCTACTGTACAATACGCTAAACAATGATAGAAAAGCTCTGGAAGCTGACAGAGGAAGACAGAAGCGCCATGGTAACAGAAATATAGATGCCCTAAGATGTACCATCATTATACTAAATCATCCTTATCCTCATTTCTATGGAATTATTCCACAGCATAATATATGGTTGTTGGAGAACAAACATCATCTCAAAAACAGCCATATATCGGCAAGATAAACATAACATAAAAAGTTTTGAATATGATGCACAGCTTTTCATCTTTATATGAAAATATGTATTATTACTGCTTTGCCAGCCTGGTTTCAATCCAGACCGTTTTGATTTTTCCCCCTTTATTGCCTTTTCATTATTAATACGCTTATCATTATTATAATTATTACACTTTCAAAGACGGGGGTTGAAGCATTAAAATATTCATGAGAATTTAAAAATCACATTTCCACTAAAAAGCAGAGACCGTGAAGAGTGACAGAGAATGAGGTTGAATACTTTTGATTATAGAACAAAATGACCAAAAAACTGATGTGTAAAATATATTAAATATTTTCCTTTTTTTCCCCCAAACAAAGGTGCAAGATTAAGAAAAGTGTAAAGCTACCTAATTAACTGCCCTAAGTTATTATGAATATAACTATGTGGAGCTGTGTGGTTTGTAGAAACATTACAAAAACTGAAAGAAAAGCCACAACCTTCTCGTTATTCTTTATCTATGTAGAAAATAAGAAACCTAAACCAAATGTTAGAAGTCTATTTATCGATTCAGTCTTAAACCAAAATTGATAGTAACTGAAAAAACCTAGCTTATTATCTCAAAAATTGCAGTTTGATAAAAATGCAGTTAAATCGCAAGTAATTGGTTACAAAGCCTCTCATTAATAAAATACATGTTTTTAATGCATCTTACCACATATATAAAGTTTAATTGTTTGGATCAGTTTGAAGAAATTGTTAGGTCTGATAAAATATATCTATCTACAGTCTCATTTTCTATATTTAAAAGCTGGCCCTGCTGATGTGCAAGCCTTACAAGTGACTTAACAGTTGACCGTATTAGTTTTATCTCTTCTGCTTGTCTACAGCAGGAAAGCAGTGAGCCCTGCATCACCTGTAACTCATAGGAGGCGGGGGTGGTCAGTGGAGGAAAAATCTAAACCTCCTGTACCTGTAACCTGGAGTGGCCATTGAGCTCGTATGAAATCGAAATGCGATACAAAAGCACACAGTCTGGAGTCAGTGATAAGTGCGATAGGAGAGTTCAGTTCATAATAAATGTTCTGCTTTGAGGCTTTGGGGGAGTTGCATTTGGTTTTGGACGGCTCAGAGTCAGCTGGGAAATCAAGATTGATAAGGTCATTAATAAGGAAGTGGAAAGCTGGTGCACAAGCATTCCCACATAGGAATAACAGACTTGATGAAACACACGGACACTCACAACTACAGATGCTCTGCACAGCATGGATCATAAAGCTGACACATCAGTAGATCCATTCAACAAGCTCAGCTTGAGAACAGAACCTATTTTGAGCAGAAATGTGCTGATAAGACTCTACCTAGATTCTGATTTCTTTTCAGGTCCAACCTGCCAGTTCCAGCTTTGTGCAAATCCGTTTTCTCTATTTTAAAAGATTATAAAGCAAACCAAATGCTGGAGGCTGTTTAAAGGGCGCAGTACTCTGAACTCTAGAACACGCAGTCATTCCAACACGTCCTTAACTTTTAAATGATTTTTACAAACTCAAAACATATTTCTTTTAAGTATGTAATGATTTTTTACAGCAATAAATGACCAAAAGTTTTAGTTTTTGTATATTTAACAAATAGAAAAAATTTATCTACATGCATCTAGCATCTGAATCAGGTGATATGATATGTATCACAGTTAGGGCTGGGTGATTGACCTCAAATCTATAATCTGATATAATCTAAAGCATGTGCAGCAATATTGCAATATATTATTCTTTGTTTATTCATGTCAAAATGACTGCTTATGAACATTCCAGATTCATTGCTTGAGAACAACCGCTTCAAAAAGGTTAAATTAGTACACCATTAAAACAAAATTTACTGTGCAGAAAGCATTAATACAATATAAAATAGTTTCCCAACATAGTGCAACACAAAAATTCTCACTATATAAAAATTAATATATTTTCAATTAAAAGTTAAGAGTTATTAAAATAAAATTCAAAATTCTCCGTTTTGCTGGTTACTTATTTAATAATCTAATATCGCATAACAAGAAACCTGCAGATATTTTAATTAAAATTGCTTCAAAGTTCAACAGGTTTCTTTTCCCTTAAAAGAAAAACAACACATTTTATCTTTTAATATCTAGTATCAGGATAAACAGTATTCATCCTCTTTGCGTACCGAGTACAAAGTATGTAGGCACAGCTTAATGACATCATAATGTGTAACCACTAATAGTCAGAATCTCTACCTTTGGCTTTTTATATATTTAAATCATTTCTACCTATACCTTTTATACTCCCCAATACCAAGCACAATGCAAGGGGGACAATACAATAGATTGTGATACTATGAATAAGACAATATATTGTGATTTTTAAACTGAATTTAACTGTAGAAAAACTGTCACAGCATTCTAAACACTCCAACCTGATTCATAATTAACACAGTTTTATTACTAGATCTAGTTGGATCACTGGAACGAACAAGGTAAAAACAGCCACCAAAAACCAGTCATACTTTTAATATTACTACCAAAAACTACTGTCATTAATGTTTCCATTCAAATTCTAACTCAAAAAAATCGATACATTGCTTTTGAATATCGATACAATATCATGACACAAAATATCACAATATATATTGGCGTATTGATATTTTCTTCCATCCCTATTCAACAGTAGGAAAAAAAGAGAAAAACAAACAGCAGTCTTGCAGCAAAGTCTGCAGTGAAAAATAAGGATTTTTTGAATGTTCCAACTTCTGAAGGATCTAATGGCCAGATAAGCAAATCCTGTGTAAAGTCAAATTGTTGACAAACACAAGAAGAAAAAAGGTCTTTACTTCTAATCCATTGACAGATTTAATGAATGAGTCTGTTTTTCTGTCTTACATAGCAAGAAAAAAAAAGAAAATATATGCACTAATGGATTTTGTAAAAGAGCAAGCGGCTGAGCCAAGCTGGGATCAAGTGTGGCCATCAATCACTGCGACAAACATAAACTATCCGCTGAAACAGACCCACACATTAAGACAGAGCTTCACTTTTCATTCTAAAGTAGACCGTGACTATGAAGTCGTTTGAGACAGAGTAAAAAAGAAAATACACCAGTAAGAAAAACATGCACGAGGAAGGGTTCAAATACCTGGTTTCCAAACAGGTTGAATCCATTGATGGCCTCCAGAGCAGCTTTAGCGAGGCCCACGGAGCTGTTAATAAGAAGACACACTCAACATTACAGAGAACAGATAACATTACAGGCACACAAACACATAAGCGAGAAAAATATGGTGATGTAATTCTGTAATACTGTTTCTGTCTTTAGATTATTCCATGAGACTCCATAAAAGGCTGCCTGATTCAAATAGCTGGTCTAACATATCCGTCAGGACTTAATAAAGATGAAGATTGTTGAGAATTTTTTTTGTAAATAATGAATCTCTTAAAGAAAATGTAGTGAATGAAGAATATGGGAGTGAATTTCACAGTGACTGACCACTGTGATTGCAACACAGACAAAAAGCAAATTCATTTCACTGCCTAGCGTTTATTTTTAACCGGTGGAGACTGCCATAGAAAGAAAATTAGATGGAAAATTTGGAGGAGAAGTTGAAGATGACTTGTGATATCATTGCCGATGCTCCACCCAAGCAGAAGAAGTAAGTTCGTAAAACATTACAGGTGAAAAATGTAAGGTCAGATTTCTGGCTTTTTGCACAAAATAAGTTTAAATAAATCTTCCAATGCTTTTTAAGGATAGTTGTACTGGTCGCCGTTGCCGTGTAAACTATCAACTAAACTTTCTGATTTCTCATCTAAATTCCTATGTAAGATGTGCATTTAACAGTCCAACATGGCTGGATAGCATAGAATTTCATGGAAAACCTTGTTTCAGAATAAAGGTGCAGTGGGGCCAAAAAGTATTTTGTCAGCCACCAATTGTGCAAGTTCCCCCCACTTAAAAAAATTAGAGGCGCCTGTAATTTTCATCATAGATATGCCTCATCTATGTGAGACATAATGAGAGAGAAAAAAATCCAGAAAAATTACATGGTCTTATTTTTAAAGAATTCATTTGCAGATTATGATGGAAAATAAGTATTTGGTCACCTACAAACAAGCAAGATTTCTGGCTTCCACAGACCTGTAACTTCTACTGTAAGAGGCTTGTTTGTTCTCCAATTGTCACATCCATTGATGGCACCTGTTTGCACACATTATCAGTATAAAAGACACCTGTCCACAACCTCAAACAGCCACACTCCAATTTCCACTACGAGATCAAAGAGCCGTCAAAGGACACCAGAAACAAATTGTAGACCTCCATCAGGCTGGGATGACTGGATCTACAATAGGTAAGCAGTTTGGTGCGAAGAAATCAGCAATGAGAGCCATTATTGGAAAATGGAAGCCATATAAGACCACTGATAATCTCCCTTGATCTGGGGCTCCACACAAGATCTCGATCAGTACTCTCAAAATGATCAAAACAACAGTGAACAAAAATCCCAGAACCACATGGGGGGACATAGTGAATAATGTACAGAGAGTTGGGACCAAAGTAACAAAGGCTACCATCAGTAACACACTACATAGACAGGGACCCTAATCCTGCAGTGCCAGACGTGTCCCCCTACTTAAGCCAGCACATGTCCAGGCACGTCTGAAGTTTGCTAGGGAGCAGTAAAAACTCTACTTGTCGTGTTTGGAGGAGAAAGAATGCTGAGGTACATCCAAAGAACACCATACCTACTGAGAATCATGGGAGTAGAAACATCATGCTGTTTTTCTGCAAAGGAACCAAGATGACTGATGCATGTAAAGGAAAGAACGAATGGGGCCATGTTTGGTGACATTTTCCATAAAAACCTCTTTCCATCAGTAAGGGCATTAAAGATGCCCTCCCCTCTGGCCGAAGGCTGTGGTCCATTAGGACCAAAACCTCCCGCCACAAGGACAGTTTTTACCCCTCTGCCATCAGGCTTTGGAACTTTGTTACTTTGGTCCCAACTCTCTGCACATTATTCACTATGTCTCCCCCATGTGGAACTCAGCCAAAAACTCTGACTGACACTTATGGACCATACAATTGTCACATGCGATATGCCTACGTTTTTATTTCTCATGCTTATGTTTGTTCTTGTTTCTATGTCAACACCGTCAAATCATGACAAATTCCTTGTAATGTAAATTACTTGGCAATAAATCTGATTCTGATGAAACATGGCTGGATCTTTCAGCATGACATTGATCCCAAACACACCACCCACAAATGAAGGAATGGCTTTCTAAGAAGCATTTCAAGGTCCTGGTCCGAGTACTTTAAGTATTTGGTAAATAAAATGTCTTGGAAAGCAAGCCTACCACAATGGTACCGCCAACCTGCATCTGATCTGCTGTTTTGTGAAAGTTGTACATACATGAAGCATTTCTGCATCATTATCGTCAAATTAAATATATCTGTTGATGAGTCTTTAGACTATTTTGTTGTTTTCTCTTTAACATTGTTATGAATATGATTTACATTCAAACAGTTGTCAGTGTCAATGTGCAATTTGGAGGTTTGTTTGTTTCTTACCACATTGGATTCCTATTTCAATGGGAGTACCATACATAGCAATATCTATGGGTAGAAGATGTGATCAGCTACCAAGAGCTGTACAAGGAGTTTTTGTTGATACAGCCCTAGGCCTCCCACATTCTGCTGCAGTCTCAGTATGGTTCAAAGGGGATCAAACTGGTATTTTCATTGTAGTCCAGTCATAAAAAAATATTTACATCTGGTTATAGTGCACGTCAAGTTAATTGTAGGTATTAGTTATATAGGAGGTAAAGGTTTGATACACAATCTCAAATTAGACCAATTGGGCAGAGTCTCATGTCATACCACACTAAGCTTTTCACAAGAGATCTCTCAAAATGGTTAAGTGTAATGTAAAAGGACTGAACTTATATAGCGCTTTTCTAGTCTTACTGACCACTCAAAGCGCTTTACATTGAAGCCGCATTCACCCATTCACACTCGCATTCATACACCGACACCCAACATGGCTCGGTAGGACAATGTAGAATTTAGGGGTTAAGTGCCTTGCCCAGGGGCACATCGACATGTGACTGGAGGAAGCTGGAATCGAACCTACAACCCTCCGATTGCAAACCAACTACTCTACCACTGAGCCACAGTCGCCCCTATGTAAGATTACATCACTAAGATAGATTTAACTGAGTATGTCAAAGTTATCTTCTTAGGACCCTGGGAGTTATTTTAAAGATTAAAAAAGGGTTACATGCTGTTCATAGTGATTATCTAATCATCCGAAAATCTTTTACATCTAGAAAAACTTGGTCTTTAACTAATTTCAATCCCCAGTTCGGGCAGTATCTGCAAACATAACTGTGCAAAAAGAATGGATAGCTCAAATGTTACAACTTTCCCTTGAAAGAAAGGCTCCTACTAGTTTAACACCGCAAAGCAACAATCTTTTCTTCTTAACAGATTACCACATCATTGTTTTACTACAGCAAAAAAAAATATGAGACATTTCCAGTTCTGCCTCCAGCAAGCTGAAAAATTGGCTCATCTACTCTGTTTCCTGATAAACATTATTTTAGTTTGCAAATGCTTCATTTTGGGTAGCACGAGCCACCAACTTCCACGACCAGAACAACTCAGTCAAAGCTTTGCCAGTGAACAGAGCTGCCTGCTGCAGCTTTCAGAATATAAGATAAGAGCAGATGAGGTTGAGCTGAACCATAATGTTTGCAGGGGAAAATGCAATCAGCTGAAAAAATAAAAAATGCTTTACAGTTAAAGGAATAATGCCATGTAAGACGTCTTTAAACACTTCAAAGGCATTTCCCATACCAAAGCCACTATATCTATCTGAGAAGCAAAGACAAGGATGAAATCAAGTTCAAGGCTTATTAAATACGTGAAAATAAATTTAAAAATGGATTCTGAAACGGTTCATATGTCCATAAAAAAGCTTTGACGCTAATCAAGCAAGAATAGCTGTATTATACTGCTTTGGTCTGGCAGAAAAAGCAGCTGGAAGCCACACACTGAACAATTCCTGAAGTGTAATCTGCAGTATTCTTTGGCAGATTTCTACTCTTTCAAACCAAAAATATTATTTAACAATACATGGCGGCATCACAATTGTATTAATACTAAAGCTACAGGTCAAATTTGCCATATACCCTGGCACAATGAAAAACGTGTTATGTAGTTCTAAAGGTTAGGAAATCAAGGAGATTTTGTGAAAAATACAGTATTGTCACATCTTTTAGTCAATATGTTGCTTGTGATACGTTCCCACTCAGAAAAGTGCATGTGCATTGGGATCGTGGTATGGGTCCTACAGTGTTCTTTTGGGTAATGGTGGAGTATGTTCATGTATTATGGGCAGAGATGGGTAGTCACTAGTTACATTTTAACTTTATGGAAATCATTTAATTTTAGAAGTAGTTTTACTACACCATACTGTTTATTTTCACTTCAGCAATATTATGAAGAATCGTTATTCTTACTTGAGTAAAATCTCAGGATACTCAACTTACTGTGAGTCACTTAACTGAATGAAGAACAAAGACACTTTAAAGTGGACCTGGCATGAAATTTGCATTTTTTCTTTTAGTTTTATCTTTTAGTTCCCCCAGCCTGCCTACGGTTAAAATTACTGATTAGTCTTTCCTTTATTCCGGGTATGTCTGCCTATATAGTGAAATTAGCACTCAGAAACGGGCTGTTTGGCAGTTTGGCATATGACGACACGTTTCGGCATATTACGTGTTGAGTTCCAGCCAATAACCCCCTTCCCCAAACTACACCCTACAAGTCCGTCCTTCCGCGGCGCGCTACGGTAACAGGCAAACAACAAACCAACAGCATGGAGTCCAGACCGCATCCAAACTGCACTGTACCTTGGTGTACAAAAGAGAACCTAAATATTTTTGTCCTCCCCACTTCTGAGCTACTAAAAAGCTTGTAGATAGATTTTATGTATGCAGGGAATGTGCCCGACTGACTGCCGAAGCGTCTGGTAGTTTGTGGCGAACATTTCTAGGACGTTTTTCCAACTTGTGACAATACAGCAGTGGATTCGCAGATCGTCTTAAACTTCTACCAGGACTAATACCAACTCTACGTGAACCAGCAAATATCCCTGTATAACTAAGCATATTTCCTCAATAATTTCCTTCAGCTGTTAGTAGATGTATTGTTGCATTGTTTGAGTTGTTCTCTTTTCAATTAGCTTCATAGCTAATATTCAGATTTAGCTTCACAGCTAATACCCCAGTTTGTTTATGTAGCATTGGTGCTAGTATGCTTTTATTTGGGGGGAAAAATATTATATATTATAGCTGAACATTTGAAATATCGTTAAAGACTCATTGACCACAGAAGCGCATAGCCTAGCCCCCGCCCTCGGAAACCGGGTCATTCTGTGCTAATGCTCACAGAACGGCTACCTCGTCACACATGCAATTCTACAGCAAGGCAGAATTACGGCAAGCGATCCTTTGATATAGTATTAAAGTACTAAAAAAGGCCCAAACGTCGCGGGGGATTTTATGCCAGTTCTACTTTAAGCAAAGATGGGTGAAACAGACACAAACCTACAGTTTAAGTTACAAGGAAACCTCTTTTTTGTAGACAATCGTCGTTGTTCTAATGTTCTACCTACTCAGCCTGGTGTAACATTTGGAGATTGCTAACACACCGTAAACACCTTGTCACTGGAACTACTTTACCCTGTTCTAACATATATTGTATATACTGTAAGTATAACCTTTGCAAGTTTTGTATTTGAAAAGAATTGACTTGGAAAGGTGTTTCTTTAGTTGGAATTTGTTATTTTACAATCATGTTATTTCTTTGAATGCATATATTTTATTATTTTATTCGTTAAAATATTATAATATACACAAAATGTATTTTTGTCTGTCTGATATCACCAGATTAAATCAAAACTGCGAGCTGAGTCGCACAATTTTTGTTTGTCCAAATGCCAAAGCAATGAGCAGCAGCCTGGCTTATCTTTCAGTCACATCATGAACACCAGTTTCATGGTTTTACAAAGGCAATGCTGTGATAGTTATTTTCCTACGGCACTGTGTCTTCCAATGCCATTGGAAGAAAAGGCAGATGCTGAATAGTGTGTATAAGATTACATCTGACTCATTAAAACCCGAAACAATGCTGCTGAGATTAGACACGCTACTTTCCGTCAAATTTATCTCCAATCTTAAATTTATTTTATGTGAGGATAAATGCTCTCCAGAGGCAAAAAAGGAAGTCATTTGTTATGTACAAATAAATCCTCCTCCAAATGCACTCAAGCCTTCTAGTTCATTTCTATGGAGCCTAATGGGACTGCGCTGGCAGAGTGAAAAGGACTTGTCCAAACAAGATCAGCTACACAGATCTAGTTTACATAGGACTGCTCTAAACAAGCCAGAGCCACGGATTATTATTTACACACGTCATATCAATTACTATTACAGAACTACATGAATAAAGTAGCTCACTGTGTGAAAATCCAAAGCATAGCCAGGAGGGTGGGGGTGGGTGCAAAAGCACAAGACACACTAAATTAGTCATCTCTCCTCCAGGATATCTTGGCAAGCTTCTGTCAATAGTGTTGGATTGTCAGAGAAAAAGACTGTAAAAAACATGCTTCCAAGAGATAAGCCATGGCAGAAATTGAGGATCTTTATCAAGACACTGAGGGAGGAGAGGAAGGCCAGATCGACCTTGGATGATAAGTTAGTTAGAAACAGGTAACTACAGCTCACTGCACAGGTCCGAATAGTGCAGCTGCTTGAACACGTGGGCTTTTATCCTCATCTGCAAGATCAACATTGTGATTTTTGAGCTCTTACTGTTTGTTTATCTTCTTCTAGTAGAAGAAGATAAACAAACTTCTACTTGCTACAAACTTCTACTTGCTCTTTTGTGACTGTCACATTCTTGTCCAGCTCAGATAAAGATCTGCATTGTTGCTTCTCACATTCTACTCCAAAATCTTCAAGGAAGTTGTATTATACCCCGCCAAATCAATGTCACATCAATGTTCTTTAGTGATAATTATTTTTGTAACAGAAAACCTCTTTTTTGTCAGAAAGCGTAAGCAGAATGAATCAAATTGAATGAATATTGCAGTATGCATATATGTCCTTCCACACATATTGCAAAGAACCACTTAGATGCTTGGTTTGGCATGTTATGACCTACTTAAAACTAAAACTTGGTAACAAAGATGTTGAACGCAGCAAATATATTTATAAGAACAAAACAGAGTATAATAATGCAGAACAGAATCAAACTGAATAATTAAACCGAATACAACAAAATAGAATAAAACAGAAGAGAAAACAGAAAATAATAAAACTACAAAATTATAGAAAATGGAACAGAAGTGAATAACAAAATAGAATAAAACAGAATAGAAAAATAACACAATAGAATAAAATATTTGATAAATATCCTTTTTAGTTCCACAGGGAGGATATTCAGGAAAATTATTGCAATATTTAACAATAACTTTAAAATGCAATGTTTTCTGAGTATCATGCAGTCCTATATCAAGGTTTTAGATGTTTGGGCTAACTCCCATGGTAGCTCACTTGTTGAGGTGTGTTGGTAATCGCAGGCAACTGAATAAGGAAAAATATATGTCCTTGAACAATCTCCTCCTCCAGCACACATTTCACTGCCATACCTCACATTTAATGCAGCAAAACTGGTGGCTTTTAACTGCTAATTTTGTCCTGCTGCACATTGGATTAGCAAGATAGTTTAGTTGAGTTGAGTGTGGCTCATCCTGCAAGAAAACTTGTCTCAAGAATCCAAAGCAAGGTTTGACTTGAAAAATAATCACTGGAATGCTGTTTCTACAAATGGTGGGGAGCTTGATCGCAACGGAGATAGACTGCATGGCATCGACATGAGGGATGGAGTGCCGCTCTAACACTTCAAAAGTCATTTCAGATTCAGCTCCTTTCCCCTTGCATGGCTGTTTACAGTCTGACAGAAGAGATCACGTTGAGAAGCAGCAGCTTTTATTTCCAAATCAGGCTATGGTGCATGGAGTGAGTTGGATCTAACAAACTCACAGATGAAGGAGGGAAGAATAAAGTTTAGCAATTTTTTTTTAAAGTCAGACTATAAATGTCATAGGCAGATTTTCTGGGATCACCATACATGAGAAAGCACTGGGAGTTCATTCCCAACGTTCAGAGAAGCTCAGAATCAATCCACTCAGAGCAAAGCCATCAAAACAGAAAACTAAAGGTGCCATTTTCTAAATAAAACACCAATTCGTTTTCATTTTTTTTTATAGATAAAATAGATACATTTTGATTATTGTGTTGAATTGGGATGCAACAGAGAAAGATCTGACTCATGCAGACAGTAATAATAATAATAATAATAATAATAATAATATGGTTTTACAGATTAAAGTATGCATTAATAACAGGGTCTTTAATGTAACGGGTGGAGGAGAAAAATTTATGGCCTATGTAACAAAGCTAGTGCATTACAACTGCTTTATTTTGTTTGAAAAACCCCAACATGTATTATAATACTTTTTATTTGGGATGCAGGGATCAGGGCCGATACCTTTCTAATGTACTCGCATCGGTAAGTTAACCGATACCATGAACCGATACTTAAAATGTGGAAAATTTGCGATAATCTCACCGAAAATGTTTATTTTTCACTTGAAATTTCATTTTTTGTTGTCATTTTTATTAATATTTTATTTTTATCCAATTCACCATCACTTGTTGTAAAAATCTGAGAAGAAAATAAAACCCGTCTGCCAATTTATTGCACTTTTTTGTGTAATAGAAGCATCCGTATTGGTACTCGGTATCTGCAAGTACTCAGATCCAAATATAGGTATCGTATCGGTTTTTGAAAAGTCGAAGTGTTGCATCACTACTTTTTTAGACCTTCAAACTTCTATAAATTGAGACGTGAAGATGAAAAGAAGCAGAACCTCCAGAGTGCGGCACAGCTTCTTGACCGAAGGAACCAAATGCGGGATGTTTGTTAAGATGATACACTTCAAACATATGTAACGATTGTTTTATCACCATAATTTTCAAATTTTAGATCCCAGAAAAGTATGGTGTTGTGTTATTATGACATTTAGTGTAAGACTGATGAACAGTTCTCAGAAAATTGGATATTCACCGATGCACTTGCAATAAGAAAAATGGTAACAAAAAAAGAAACTGGTAATAATTGAAACTTTTCTTGATTATTTATTTATTTTGTTTATTCCAGATAAACGTGTGTGCTGTTTATTTCAGATGGACTGACCTGGAATGCAGCTCTGTGCTGCCGTTGTTGTATTTGCTGCCACGCTCCCACATGCCATAGTCGGGCACCCGGTAGGCTCTCTCCACACAGAACACCAGATTCTGGATGAAGGAAACCTGCAAGGAAAAAAAAACAACAAAAGCAAGACATCAAAAACAGGATACAGGGAGGGGTATAAGACAACGCATTACATTTATACAGTACACATGCAGATTGAGCCAGAGCTGTTGGTCGTAAACAGGTTTCCCAATGGAAACCCCAAAAAAATAATCAAAACAAAAGATTCAAGTGCACCTACACTGATGCAAACACACATGGGACACAAAGGCACAAAAATACATGGATATACAATAATGAATGACCTTTAGTATTGATCTGGGCTGAAGGATGTGAAGCTGCTTACTGAGGTTACTGAAGAGCAAGAGGAAACTGATTTCTCATCACCACCCAAGGTGAAACTCTCCCTGCAGCTGGAGACAAGCTTTACTAAGTCGGGAAAGGTATAGCCCTGTCAGACGCCCACAAGAAAAACACGGAACAGACATATTTTATAACACAACGTTCACTAGTTGCAAGATTCGAATGATGAGATTATCTGGCACCAAATAAAACCTCATCGGCAGCATTTACAACTCCACTTAAGACCAACTGATCAGGGTTTTACCCTGGCTCAAATCGATCCTCGTCGAGTAATATATATTTGATATACAAATCTGATCTACAAATCCAGATCCGTCAGAATATTTGCTCTGCAGAACAGTAATCAGAGCTGATTATACATTTTTGAATAACTACACGAGTACATATACCTTTTCTTGCAATCAATCATCTTTCGTTCATGGAAAGACGCTGCTACCTACGAAACATCTAAACCATCACTTCCAGAAACAAGACAAAAAAATGCTCAAAAGTGTGAGTACTTCCTGGTCTTGCATCATTAAAAAAGGCCTGTGCAATCATGTGTTCATGAGTGACGGAAGATTTCATCTCAAACGACAAAGTGAGGCAAAGAAACACAGAGCGAGCAAAAGAAAAAAAGGGATGGTAAAGAGCAGCCTGTTCAGCACTTATATAGGGCAGTTAGTGAAGGAGGGCACGAGGAAGTGAGCAGCCTGCGAAAGAGAGAGAAAGGTGTTCGCCGCTTCTTTTATTTGGTGGTTTTATGACTTGAATGATTAACGAGGGGCAACTCTTTAGTATCTTAATGGTATCTTAATGAATGTTACTGCCCGCTGGCCAAACAGGCCTCTCTGTCTTACTGCAGGTAGATTAGTAGTCCCGCTTCCTTTTTTCCTTTATTTCTTTCTTTTCTAGGCGGGGCGCACTTCTACTTTTACCCAAACACTCCTTGTAATGTTTAAGTACATGTAGCTGATGAGCTTTTCATTTTTGGCACACCACAATCGCACGGGAAAGGGAATCTATACAAACCCAAAAGATCGCTGGCTTTTAAAATTACTTTTAAATATTAATCCAAAGTATAGAGCAGATTTAAATTGACCCCCCCCCCCCTCCCCCCCCCCCCCCAGAGTCCATAATTATAATAGAAGCTACTTTAACACAGTTGGAGCCACAAGCAACTCTTTGGATCTCCCAAAATGGGTGCGAATACCTCTCACAATAATTCATAAAGAACCAAGTAATGTCTTAAAATACAGATGTTATTATAGCAAATGCAGGTAGCTGTTTTCAGTTTTTTTTCAAAACTGCAATAATTTTAAAAATGATTGAATTGAAATTCCATAATAAAATTATACTAATAGTACAGTAATATCTCTTTAGATCTTATGACAAGCAAAATTTTTTGTATTGTTTAAATGTATTTTTCCACAAATATCAACATGCCATAGAATAGAATGGATCCATCTTTTTATAAAAGTTTTATGTTTTTATATTTTAAAGTCTAGAAATAGAACAACAATACTGGTTCTTCTAAAAATTCAATACCATTTAGAGCTGAGTATCATTTAAAATTTCAAGAATCGAGTCAATTTCAGTTTTCAAGAGTTAGAATCGATTATCCCGATCCAATCTGTTCCATTTCAATAATGTTATGGGTCAGCGGTATTTAAAACTTGTTTATGAGCTGTCACTTGAGTTATATGCCTGTAATTCAATGATGCAACACTGGATGTCGTCACAGTTCACCGGAGGAAATAGTATTAACCCTTTCAGACCTAACCATTTAAACGCCCCTTTATTTTAAATGTAAAAAAAAGCGGCAAAGAAGGAAAAATTTTATTGATTTTTGGATGTCTGAGCCAATTTTTAGGATTATTTTTATAAGAATCAATTTAGAATACATTTTTCGATTTTTTTCCAACACAGCACTTAAAACATTCGTGGCTCTGAGATTTTGTTTAGCTGGACTGAGGGTAAAAATAGCTCCTCTGATTGTTAAGGTTGATGACCCCTGGAAGGGGTCATTCCAACACATGAATTGGGTTGCTTCTAAACCATTCCATTGCAGCTCTGAGCGTACAGTTAGCGTCTTTGTCCTGCTGGAGGGGTTAGCCTTTACCCAAGCAAAGAGTCTTTGCCCCATATTTATCTCCACCCATCTTCCCAAAACCTAAATCCAGCTCGCTTTTTTTTCTGAGTTAAAAACCATGCTCCAAACACGATGCTGCCGTCATGTTTCATAGCGGGGAATGGTGTCTTGATGGTAATGTGCAGCATCAGTGTTCTCCCACACAGCTACACCTTAGGGTAAGTTTAGAATTGAGCTGCTGTATTAGCTCAAACTGTGCAACGTCCTCCATGAACTATTTGCTGTTTTTCCCTTCACATGAGCATGGCTATGGCTTTCTTAAAAGAAATCAGAATAAATTATATATGTACCAATTTTTTATTTTAGGGATGTAACTTAAAGTCATAAAAAATAAAAACAATGAAATTGGAGGTGACATTTACAACTTTAGAAGATTGGCTGTTTCAAATAACTTGTCTTACAAACTCTCCATACAAACGATGGCTCGCTGTGAGCTTCCCTTGTGTAACCAAGTCTAAGATTATAGTATTGAAACACTTTTGATATGCCTAGATAAACATTACAGACTACTCATATAAAGTTATAAAAACAATTAAAAGTGACAATAAATTAATGTATACATTTTTTATGTTAGTTTAGGGTTTTCTTATTATTGAAACTACATTTGCCATTGCCCCTTGGGAAAAGCTAACCCCCCATTTAACTTCCACTGTTAGCTCTGGTTAGCAAAAATGATCCGAGGAGGCAACATGATTAACAGCAGAGCAAGCTACCTTAATATTAACCCTTCAGGGAATCAAATATTTAGCGAGGGACCCAACTGCAGTTACAATGGCTGACAAGGGCACTACCATGTATCAATTATACGTCTAAAGTCTCAAGAGGAAGCCGGCGTAAAACAAAAAGAAGAGAAGCATAGACATAACATACTGTACGTAGACGCCTTATGGACTGACACTCGAGAAGTCCCAAGCAGAGGTTTCTTCTTTGTGTAATTTATATATTGCTCCATAACAAAAACATGTTTTACTTGTTAAATACAGTCTAAAAAATAAGTCCTCAATCACTTTCAACTTAGTTGTAACTGTACACGTTTAAAGGCAAGGTCCTGCCTTTCTTGTCTCTGATTAACTAGCCTGGTTGTTTTATTACTGATTCTAACATTCCAGGAGCTTTACCTAAACCTAACTTTACTTTTCTAATCCTAATATTTGAGGATTTAAAGCTAATGTGACCATCTATTTATTTGAACATTTAGGACCAGTTACATCCATGAAAAGTTAACATTACAACAGTGTTTAACTAAACTCCGCTTCAGACTTCAGGTAAGGATTAGATATAGGATGCCTCCCTTGTCGGCCATTGTAAGTGCAGCAAAGTACTCATGAATATTTATTTAAACCACTGGCTATCCGACAGTTGCCACATTGTTATGTTTTACACTTTGTAGTCCAAGGTTATTGTACATTTTTTTTAGCTATTTGTTTAAAACTTGCTTTCGGTTTCTGATGTATACAGATACATCTACTGAGGCTAAAGTGGAACTTACAAATATTAATTTCAATAACATTTATATGGACCAACCATTTTTTGTTAGACCCACCTAAAAAGCCATTTCTGGCTTCTCCACTGACCCTTCATGATGCAGTTTGTTTCCCAATGTTCTTTAACAAACCAAAGTGGCTCTGACAGAACAGCTGGATTTATGCTGAAATAACAAGGTTTATTTAGGCGTTTGGAAGGTGGGCCGAATACAAACCCAACGCGTAATATTTAGATTTTTTTTAAAGGAGTCACTTTCCATTACCTGCAGAATTATGCACTATTTCCTGTTGGTCTGTTTTTGTTGAATGAGGGTGAACACATTTGCACATGCCACACAGGTAAAAAAAGAAACAAAGACAAAGCAGGAGATTGTGACGCATGAGAGCTAATGAGTCGCAGCGTTTCATGCAGCATGAAGCTGAAAATGACATCTGGCAGGAGGTGGGACGGTGCATCTTCACTTCCGAGACGTGCACGCAACCTTTCTTGAGCGATCGCTAAAAATACTGCAATGCAGTTTCCAAGCTGTCAAGAGAAAGCCAATAAGACTTCACGAGCAGTGACAGATTACAACAAGCTAATAAATACGGCACTAATGTGATTAGCCTGAATGATACATTTGAAACAGCTTTCAGTGGGAGCACCAATCACAAAAGCTCCCCGCTCAGTGGATCTGATGTCTGCTAATACAAGGTTTTGGGCACAGGCCGCTTCAGTTTAATATTTTGTAAATGCAGTTTAACCACGCAGAAACAGATTGTCCACAGCCAGGACTGCCCTCATAAACATAAAATATAGCATTTTTAAAATGTTTTGTCAGTCCTAAGAGGTAGAGAAAAATGCAAAGTTACTAAGGTGATGTGTGTTTTTGGGGATCTAAACAAAGTGAAGGCAGCATGCAATAATTACTAAGTGCTGGAATATTTGACCACGTTTCTACTTTCTTCAGATAAGCTCGATTTAGCAAACAAATGGATTTCCCTACCGGGGGCACAAATTTCACTGCTCTGCAGCGGTAAGTAAAGCTGTGAATGAGCAGGTTGTAAAGCTAACTGAATTGATCAGGTTCTTGTTGCTCCTAGAGGCCACACAATAAAAAGGCACACTGTGGAAACCTAACAAGTAACAAGGTCTGTTTTATTAGGAGCTGAAGATATAAAAAAAGAAGAGAAAACCTCATGCTGAATAGATAAATCATTGTACAGCGAGAGACAGTTTTTTGGTAATATAGGCTTGGCTAACTCAAATAAAAATGTTAACGCATCAGTTCCTAAGAGGATATTTAGACTTTCCGTATGGAAATCATCTCAACGCTTCACTCCTGAAGTCAACTGAGCGTTTCAGAGAGGCTATAAAGGCAAGCAATGCTATGAAAGTAAGAGACTGCCCCCTCAGATTCTGCATTTAAACCAGTTTTATGAGATTTGCTGAGAGTTAAGTTTGCATAAACCCAAACTCAGAGAGCCACAGGTCTTATTTTTTAACAAAGCAAGCGTTGGGTTTGTATTAAGACATTTTTAAAATGTCACTGGGAACTAATATATCAATGTAGAAAAAAAGTTTTTTAAAAAGGAAAATGTACATGTATAAAGTTTACCAGATGCATCAACAAGGACTGTCCTACATATAGGATAGACTTTTATTGTAATTGTACGTAGCAATTAAATTGTGGGTGGTCTGCTAGCAGCAATGCAAAGACAGATTTTCAAAACACAAATGACAATATCTAAAACATACATGACCAAATACAATGAGACACGGAACGGTGCAAGAGTGCAGCAAGGCCAGTGCAAAAGACCTGTAGTGTAAATCTGCTATGGCAACAGTTTAAATACTATTTAAAAACAGTTTAAATAAAATAATGAATAAAAGGTGCATTGTGCAGTTAAGGTCTAGATTAAGGACAGGGTGTGGGGGTTAGACATCAGAGGTCACAATATAATTTTTTGGTCATCTGTTATTTTGATGGATCGGGTACAAAAAGATCTGGTCATTATAAATTTGCATTCGGGATGCCCCCACCAGCCTTTTAGGCCTCCGATCCGATCGGTTAACCTCAAAACGTATCCAATTTCGAGTCCCGAGACGATATTTTATCTTTAGTATTGAACTTTCTAAAACTGAAATATATTTTAAGCAAGTAACTTAACTTATTATAAGACTAATTGAATTATTGTTGTATTAGATCCCATGAAATCTAAATTTTACAGAGAATTAAAGGTCAACATCAGTTTAATATTATTGTATATATAACAGACAAAAGTAAAAAAGCAAAACCCATACTTTGTACTCTATTAAAAAAACAAAAAAAAGTTTTTCTGGCAGATTCTATGCTGTTGTGCACAATGCTGGTCTTCCGCTGTCATGTGATTGCATTCACTCTATATTTTTGAGTAAGTACTTGTTATAAAGCCCACATTATTCTAAGTTTGTAACTTGCAGTATTATTTTTGGTGTTTTCACTATAATTTGAAATATCCTATGCTCCTTAACTCAGCATAGATTTCAGACGCTATTTGAATGCAGCAGCCTTTTACCTCTTCCTCGTTATGGGAGCTGAGAGGAGTTTTTCTGTTTATTTCAGCTTATCGTTGCAATGCTAATAGGCTGAGTTTCTATGCATTTATTATACAGTTTAACGTACGGTTAAGCATATTTGTTGAAGTTAACCCACATTAGAATTGTGTTTAATCTGATTTGTGGTAATTGAGAGTCATTGTTTGCACAGCTAAGGAGTTTTAAATATTTTGCGCAATCACTTTAAACGTAACTGTCAGCAGACTCGTTACCTAATATAGCCGATCTCTGATCACTGAAAAATTTGAAAATATCGTCTCGATCTAATCTTGAGATCGAATTTTTAAAATGATAATGAAACAGTCGGTGCTATTTTTATTTATTTATTTTAATTAAAATTAAATCTAAAACTGAATTCATTTTCTATTCCAAAATGCTTTACTGATCCCAGAGGGAAATTAAGTGTTATTGTAGCTCATACTAATTCATTCTTTAAGGAGCTGTAGATCATGATGGCTGCGGGAAGGAAGGATTTCTTGTAGCGGTTTTTGTTACAGTGAAACTAAAGAAGCCTCTGACTGAAGATACTTGAACAGAGAATCCAAATCATGCCATCATACATCGACTACATGTATTCATTATTTATCAAAAGTATAACTGCTGTGCCAATACTCTGCATGGAATTGAACTGCACACCTGCTTGTGAGTAATGAAGGCTGAATCAGAGCTCTGTTGCCACACCGGAGACTGGAATTACAAGCGCCACTTCAGGCAAAGTTGCTCTCCTGCAAACGCACTCCTGAGTGAGATGCACTGGGTTTAGTGTCCAGGTCTGAGATGATGCTCAAAGGTTCTCATTAGAATCCTTCTTTTTTATCGATTCAGTTAACTGAACTCTATGCATAAAGTGGAAAAGGTCTACACACCAATTGGTAAGGGGTGTGAACTGCAATCTGTCAAAATGGCCGATGGCATTCAGATTAATCCTTCACAGGAAAAAATGGAATAAAATAAACCGGTCAAATAAAGCAAACTTTCAGTTCATGCAACTCTTGATATACAGCTTCTTGAAATTTTTAAGCTCCCAGACCTCAAAGCGTGCAGGAACAGTCTAGACAGCCTTATTGCAGCTGTACTACTAGAATGTGTGGAATACTTGATTTTCACACTGCCCCAGCAGAGCATGCTTGATGAGCTTCTTTGGCTCAACTGGAGACGCACAACAGAGACTAGAACGTCTCAGCTCTGGTCCTGCTGCCTTTTGGGAAAACCGCTAAACAAACTTACCAGGAAGGATCTGGGATCAGTGTGCAACTGTGAATGCTAAGGAAATGAGCCTCATTGTTTAGTTTTCTAATACTGGGTCAGTAAAACACTGAGCCATCCTTTAGGCAATGCAGAAATCTTTCCATAAAAAATGTCAGTCATACTAATAAGGATTAAATTATAAAAAAATAGATCAACACTGAGTTTTAATCACTCTGCTGATTAGCACCTATTAGTGTCAATATGCTTTTTTTCTTCTCTTTAACCTTCTGATATAATATTAACATTACATAATAACTCTGGGGATTGCCATTGAAAAAGCTTTACAGTACACAGTATCTTGAAAAGTGCAGCTGATTTGTTTTCTTTTTCACAACAAACATCTAGTTCATTAGGTTTTTATACGGTAGACAAATCAAGATTAATGCATAGATATTATCTGGTAAAAACATGGATGGTTTTAAAAACAAATGATAATCTGAAAAGCATGGCATGCATTTATATTTAGCCCACTCAGCCACTTTTACTTTAATTTTACTAACACGCCTCTAATAAGATTTGCACATTTAATGTCTCCAATGTGTTATTTGTGGCATAATCGGCAAGCTCAGTTAGATCTTCATCTCAGAGACTCCTCTGGCTCACGGGTTGGACTTTGACTAGGCCATTCCAACACGTGAATGTGCGTTGATTCTGAACTGCTGCTCCAATTCCACATTAAGTGTCATTGACGACTTCGAGGATGAATCTCCTCCTCAGGTTCAAATCTTTTGCCGCCCCAAAAAGGTTTTTCTCCAGAACCCCTCTGCATTTAGCTCCATCTATTCATCCTCCTCTCTCCTCCTAAACAAATACATTCCTGTGTGATCTGCAGTGTTCTTCACAGAGAGTTTTGCATTGTGTCAACAAGGTTACAGTTCGGTTTCGTTTGGCCTGAGCTCGAATGTTTGATCTGTTCCCTGCCAATTGACCGGAAGAACAGTGCTAAAACAAACAGCATTACTCTTTCCACTGACAGTTAATCTGAAAAATCGACTAAAGGATGAAGATAAAGTTGCATGTGTCAAATAAGGCTTTATTTGGAGTGGAGGATATTAAAACAGAGCTCTACTGGAGCTCTACTGTGAAAACAGAAGTTGTGTAACTTGAGATAGTCACTTGGGCTACAGTTTCCTTTTTTTAACTTAGCTTTGTTATATAGTAGTAGTAATACTTTTCTGTATTAAACTGAAAACAATGTAGGTTTTTATTTTCGTGTTGTAGAAAATACTTGACATACAGCTGTCTGAATGGCTTATTTAATTGGCCCTTCATTACTTGGGAAGCACTGTTTTATTTCATTTTCACAGTATTTAATACACAGTTACAACCTGCTGATATACAAAAAATAGCAAAAGTTCTAAACCTTTAATGGGAATTTTTTTGTTCTTCTATTTCATATTTGATGAACGTCTTGTTTCAAACAAGCAAACAATCACATCTGAAGAGTTTAGATTAGTGTGCAGTGTTGTCTGTTTGTAGTTCCCTCTGTTAGGCGTGCATTTATTTCATCATATGTTCAGTCTTACAAAACAAAACCATTTAAACACAGATTTTAAAGTTCCACTTAGAAGATATCAAAACTCATTTGCAGCAGTAATTCAAGCGGGACAAGTTTATGACATCAAAACAGTTTCAGGCGAATAAAAAACGGATGTTTTACATCGAAGTGACAGAGGTTAGGTTTGTTACCTAATTTCCCAGTTGGATCAATGAAGAATTTTTTAATTGAACTGACATCATTTCTGTCTGAGAAGTACTTCTATTGTCGGAGCTGGAGAGTTGTAAGATCCTGCCTCTGCTTATATGGAAAAAGAAACCCCGGATTGGCTGACGATTGTTCATCTGCACTAGGCTTAGTTTTGTATTTATGTATCGTTTATGCAGTTATATATTAAAATTTTAGATTCAGAAGCACTTCCTGGCCTTGGTTCATTTCTACCGGAAATGACATCAACCTAACCTGTGTCGGCTAGATGTCAACTGTGTCCTAAATCGCCAAATGGCTCCAAGCCCGACCCCACGAAAATCAGATTCAACTCGGAAAACAGATAGGTTGAACAGCAAATGTAAGATGAGATCTGATAGCAAAGGGGAAGAGTAACTGAGAAATTATTCTGAAAATTATAATCATTAGCTTTAACGAATAAACAAAGAAGGCAGACAGATAGATAAGAGTTCTGTTTGGTTATGGCTTTGGGGTTTTAGTTATTTTTCTTAAGTTTACAAAAAAAAAATTACTATATACTATATTAGTAATTTATTTATTTACTATATTTACTATATTTTTTTTCTGTCAATTTTTACTTTCTATTTTTCGAGTTTACAATGTTTTTTTAATTCACATTGAGCTGATCCTGTTTTGACACCATAGAAGTTCAGAGGATAGAAAAAACTATATTAAAGAGGAAAGTATAGTTACCAAACCATAGAAATATAAAATGTCATCCATATTCTTTAGCTTCTAAGCAGAAATGACAGATCTTTGTGCTGTCTTGTTTACCTCATCAGTGTTGTAAATGATCTGAAGACCGGAGCAAATCATCTCCACCAGGTACAACAGGAACAGAGAAACCGCATCGATCTACAGTGATGACACAAAAAGTTGTGAGTGAAGCACCATTAACGAAATGGCTGTCATTTTGCACACTGTGTGTTATTCTCAGATTTGTCAATTCAGCCAAAAAACCAATTCCCTACATACTGCAAAAAAAGAGAGGTGGTTTTTCCTGTTAGCTAGACATAACACTGGGACATCAACAATAATAAGGTTATAGTAACAAAAAACATAATAATAACAGTGGAAGGGTTTAGTGTGAAAACCAATCCCTCACTTCTATGCACTTGTGTTGATTTTTCTGTCTTGTCACATCCCAGTGACTCTGCAGCCTTATTTTGATTTTCGATTTCTGGCTCTCTTGCTGTATTGGATTCGCTTCAATGGAAATACAGTCTCCATCCAAACGCAGCACACCAAATCGACCTCTTTCAATACCACTGACAGAAGCATAAACTGTTTGAGTGCCAGTTTAAAGCACACTCACCTCTCATGGACAGAGCCACACATGCTTCATAGAAGGCTGCACAACTGATACACTGAAATGTGCCATTTTTTTGCCAGCTCATTAACATGCTTGCATCTTTAACAAGGTTTACCCATCGTAGCTTCGGTTCTAAAAGTGAGCGGTCTTATCATTGTTAATCCGAATATTCAGCGCAAGATCACAAGAGCACCTTATTCGTTAGAATGTTATTCCTTTGTAGCTTAGTTTTCTCATGTCGCTGACTCACCTGTAGGTGGTGATAGTCACTGTAGGAGAAGACCTCATCACCGGTGTCCACGTTGAACACAGAGTGAAGACACTTGGAGGGACTGGGGTCCTTTTTAAACTCCTCCACCTGACAGAGAGATAAACAGTGCCAGGGAGAGTGCTTTATGACGGGCAGGTTAGGGAAAAGATGGGGCAGAGAAAAATAAAAGAAGAGATTTCTTGCCTTGCTTTTGATTCAACCAAAACAACTTTGAAAGGTTGAAAAAAAAAAATCCATTGATGGGAAGGGAGATAAAATAAAATATTTCAGTGTCTTACAAAAGTATTCTCAATCCTTGAATTTTGCTCTCATTTTATCACATTACAACCAGAAAGTGGGTTTTATTTTGTTGGGATTTTATGTGACCCGATTACACCAAGTAGTGCATATATTTAAAAACTGGAAGGGCAATTATGAATGGTTTAAGAATAGTTTTTTTTGTTTTTTTCCAATTGTCAGAAAAAGTTGGTGTCTGTTTGTAAGGCAAGACAATTTGAAGTATATAGCACACATTCAGCATCAAGGCAATTCAAAGCGCTTTGGGTCATGTAGAGAAAAAAAAAGATAATTTAAACATACCACTGTTATGCCGTTTCAGTTTTTATTAATGAAATTATCAAAAGGCAGCTCTAAACAGATGGATTTTTAGCCTCGACTTAAAGGAACTCAGTGTTTCAGCTGCTTTTTTAGGAAGTTTATACCAGATAAGGGGAGCATAGAAATTAAAGCTTCTTTTCTACGCTTGGTTTTAATTCTAGGGATGATTAGTAGACTAGAGTTGGAAGTCCTTGGTTGTCTGGGTCAGTTTTGGACCTTCTCCATGCACCTTGCAAGTGGGTGAAGTAGTGAAGACGTGAGCAGCAGGGTTCTGGATCAGCTGAAGCTGTCTGATTGACTTTTTAGGAAGACTTGTGAGGATGCTAAACAATCCGGTTAAAAATCAATGCATGGATTAGTTTTGCAAGCTCCTGTATCAACATTAGTTCTTTAATCCTAGAAATGTTCTTCAGGTGATAGAAGCCTGACCTTGTTATTGCTTTTATGTGTTCCTCGGAATTCAGGTCTGAGTCCATTTCTTTATCAAGATGTCGAACCTGATTGGTAGTTTCTAGCTCAAGTAATTGAAGCTCGGTGCTGACTCTTGGTTGTACCACAGTCTGTATTTATGTGTATGTCAATGAACACCTTCACAAGGACATTCTCGGTGCTGTAGTGAACACGTAAACCAAACTGAAAGACTTCAAAACAGTTTCTAATTATCATTAAGCAAATTAACTGTTGAAAGAGCTTTTACTTTTTGTTGAAAGGAAGATTAGCGATAGGCCTATGGTTCTGCATTAACGAGCTGTCCAGATTGTTGTTTATCAGTGGTTTGATAACTGCTGTTCTTTTAAAGCTTGAGGGAAACCACCTGATAATTCTACTCCTAATTTCTCTGCTTATCCTTAAGTAAATCCAGAGCAACCCAGGGTATTTAAAAGTATTTTACAGAAAATGCTTATAGTTCTGGGACTTCGTCTCAGTGAGAATCTATATTTACTTTGAAGGCTTTAGAGGGTCATTTGAGAACTTTAGTGAACAAACAGACCAAGGAACACAGCAGGCACGTCAGGAACTAAGTTGTGTTGACATTTAAAACAGGGTAAGGCTATAAGAAAAAATGCCGAGCTTCAAACATCTCACACAGCTCTGTTCAGTCCATCATCTCAAAATAGATAGAGTTTGGTAGTACTACTAACCTATACATACATTATTGTACACATAAGTATGTAATTAAAAGCAAAGAAATCAGAAAAGCAACTAAAAGGTCCATGGTTACTGTGGAGGAGCACAAACCTGAATGCATCATTCGCATAGTCTTGCACGGTTGTGGCAGCATCATGTTGTAGAGATGCTTTCGTTCAGAGGGCGAAGGGAATGGATGAATGAATCAATAAACAGAAAATCCTAAAAGCAAACCTAGTAGAGCTTGTAGAAAACCTCAGACCGGGTTGGAGAGTACCTCTCCAGTAGAATCGCGACCCTAAACCAGAGCTACAATGGAACGGTTTAGCTTAGAACCAATGAATGTGTCCCGGTTAAAGTATAGACTTAAACGCAACTGTGGAAGAAGTTTCAAAATTGATCCGTGTGAAAAACATCAAAGCAAACGATATTGATGTGATAAAAAGTAAGAAATTAATACTTTTGCAAAGCACTGTATGATCTTGGAATCATGCACTGTTAGTTGTAAGCTCTTTACGTCTTAAATCATACCCAGCATTGGACCAGAAGCAGCTCTAACTGTGCCAGTGAGAACATATTGAACATAATCTTTTATTTTAGAGTCAGCACTGTCGTCCCATGAGGAATAACCCAAAACAGATGCTGTGTGGAGAAGATTGTATCCTGCTCTGTGGCAAATGAGGGTCACGTTCAGGTCACCCAATCTATGACATTTGCTAACAATAAACCCTCCCCGATTTCTTGGCTGCGTTATTTTTATTCAGCGGTTTGTTGGTGGCTCTGAATGGGTTTGCTGCATCGACTCAGCTCCATACTAAATCACAGCTGGGCTGTAAGTCCTGTCGTGCAGCTATAAATAATTGGCCTTTTGTCCCATTTTTCTCTCATTCGTTTCCCTTTTCCCCATCTCTCTCCCTGCTATCTCAGTCCCAAAGCCTCACCCTCTCTTAAAGTCTTCCTCTTCAGCTTTCTATCATGCACCCTACTGTATTCATTAGTCTTACTTTTGCTCTTTGCATCTCATTTTATTTTTTGCCAACACCTTATTTGTTCTTTCTTTTGTTTGGAGCTGTACCTTTCCACACCGTCTTCTACCTCCATGTTCCTATGTAATTAGGTCATAGTCGAGGACCCCCGCCCTACTTTGCCTTAAACTGCTCAAGTTCTTGCCGTCCCAAAGTAATATAGATATGCATTTAAGTGTGGAGAGCCAGTCTAAAGAGTTCTGCCGCTCATAATTCCATAAAAGATGCTATTTTCCAAGTGCGACCACCTGAATGTCTCTCCAACAAAGGCAAAATGTCAACCGCTTCCACTTTTGAGGTACTCTTTTTTATTTTTTATTGCCCCAATGCTCAAACAAAGGCAATGTTTAGGTTTAATACTTGCCGTCGCAGCAGTTGACTTTCATGCATTCATTCAATCAAGAAAAAAAGTCTTGTATCTTAACAAATTAAGTGTATCTGAGTATTCTTTCCAATGTCCTACTGCAAAGAGAAGGATCTAAAAGAACTGATGTTCATGTGATTTAAAAGCACACTGGCTCCCTGTAGCTCAGATAATAGATTTCAAAATACTTTTAATAGTTTATAAATCATTAAATTAACTGGCGCCAAAGTACGTTGAAGATCTGTTGTCACTACACCAACCCCGAAACAACTGAGACCCTTTAACTCTAGTCTAATCAGCATCCCTACAATTAGAACTAGGCATGGAGCTGCTAAAACACAGATTTTCCATGGAAAAGAACTCACAAGCCATTCAGTGAAACACTAGACATGTAATACTAAAATTAATTGTTTCATGTGTTTAAAAAGTATAAAAAGAAGGCTTCAACTCTTCCAAAGACTGTACAAGCAGATAGCGGGGGGTGGGGGGGTCCCAGCTAAGGCGCTATTTTGCTCAGCAGCCGGGGTGTGTCACATCTTCAATAAAAACGCCATGTACTTCTTAAGTGCTGAAGACGGGGCCGTGACGAACGCAGCATTGTGTAATTAACTGTGTAGATACAGCTTCGTAATTAAGACACTGGAAAGCTATCCTCTGTATTAGGTCGGGAAGGTCGAAGCGAGATGAAGGGAAGCGGTATACACAACGCAGAAACCCAGCAACACACCACACTCATCGACACTAATGAAACAGCAACATACAGAGGACACAGTTGCCCCTACTTTGGTTACATAAGACAATGCACACTCATTAGGTTTATTGCAGACAAGGCATGAAATGTTCCCTTTTAAAGCAAAAGTCCAAGGTAATTAAAGGATAGCGACTTATTAAACCCAGAGGAAGGAAGCATCCTCTTCCTGTTGTCAGTGGCTGAAATATGGAAAAACAACAGGATGGATCCGGTGCTCCAGTTTAAAGTGGAAAGCCACTTCTGATCTGAAACCCAGCGTGTAACTGCAGGCTTTCCAAACATGAAAACATGCAAATTAGAAGCAGGGCGCGAAAAGAGGCTCACCTTATCGGCCTGCCTCATGTAACAGTAGAGGATCCCTCTCATGCACTTGATGGCAGAATGCTCCAGCTCATGTGTGCGGCCCAGATCGTCATCGATTCGTCTGCACAGCAAAAAGAAGAGGAAAGAACATGTGCCTTAACAGTGTCGCTCCACACAGCTGCCGCCTGAAACAAAAAACCTGCCGGAGTCTGAAAACAAACCCAAGAATGGACCAAGGAAAAGTTTAGTTTTCATCTCAAAAGGAAATTAAATGTTATAACTCATATTATCCAAGTATCTTCAAAGAGTCATTGTGTATGGTGATGCTGTGGGCAGGAAGAATCTCCGGTGTCAGTCAGTTGTGCAACAAACCTGAAGAGGCCTCTGACCGGAGACACTGTTGCTGTTTCACAGTCTCATGACTGTCGTTATGGGTGGATGGATGACACCATTACCTATTAGCAAGCCCTGCTAATCCATCCATCGGCTTTTGCCCCTCCTTTTTTTAATATCACAGCTGTATATTAACCTTTTAAGCTTATAGCACTGGTGCTACAGAGGTGGCTGGTTTCAAACCGGGTCTCATTGTCTGAGAGTGTGCCACATATTCTAATCTTTTACCGGTTGAGAGAAGGAAAACGGTACAAAATTTACAAGATGTCAAATTGCAACTGGACAAGACCTTTTATGCATAAATACATTATCTGAGATATGTTAAGACAACATTAACACAAAGAATATCGTTTTTTTTAGTACTTTAAAAATAAGTAGGGCATATTTATTACACACCAAACACTGTTTAAAGAGAAGTTTATTGCTTATGTTATTTTCAAAGTTTTCAGAGTCTTACATTTTTTAACTCAACATATACTTTGAACGTTTCTTGAATGCACCACAGGTGTGCGATGCAACAGCTTAGTTCAGACAAGCTTCTGCCTGACGTTCATGGGTGGCTTTTGAAAGACAGATTGGTCTTATTTATTTGGTATTTCTTTTTTTTGTTTTAAATTAATCTTAAAAAAAGAAAAATGCTCTGAGTTTTTGAGTGTTTGTCAAATCAACAAAGAGAGGTTTATGATTTGTCAGTCGATGCAACGGGACCATGCTGTATGGCACTCCCTTTCTGAGCGTCTGGACACAGTCCTGATACAGAACAAGACAGATCTCTAATCTGCAGTGAGTATCTGACACAAAGTTTCACAGAAGGTACCTATGGGTGGTCAAAAATGCAGCTGGTATTGTCCATCGGGTGCTTTAAAAAAAGTGGAAAAAAAGAATCATTAAGGGGGTCTGAAAAGTCTTTAGAAAGAGCGACAATTATGATGGGTTTTGGCGCATCTTACCGTTTGATCCACTGAAACATTGGGCTGTTCAGTGGGAGTGTGACACACTTCTAGAGTTCGGCGAGCTTCAGGTATTGTTTGATATTTCAGGTGTTATTTGAGCTTTTGAAGCTAATCAGTTGCTCGTAGTTGTAAAAGCAATACACTGTTACCTAAATGTCCAAAAGTAAAAAAACAAACAAAAGCAAACATCTTTCCAGCTGCTCATTATCCAAAATCCATTCTGCTGTAAAAATATCCTTAACCTTTACTAACCACTCGTCAATTAATGGTTGTTGAAAAAAAAAACATTTCCATCTTAACTACAACAACAAACTCATCCTCTTTCACAGAAAACCAACAGTACATAAACTGAACGTTAGCATAAGGGTCAAAGCAATAGCCTACATCATGTGCACTCAGAGCAGGGGTTTGCAGTAATTCCAGCCACTCATCAGATCTGTAAGAATCTTGCACTCGCTCTGACACACAAGCAGCAGCCGACTTTGAAGTAAGTAATGGCACAAGCCAAGCCTGTCAGATGAGAATCATCTTAATTAAATCCCAGTGACAATTCTAATAGGAGGCAGCCATGACTGATGACTGGGATGTGCCGCTGGTCACATCACTGGAGTACTCTCTATTTTTATCCCTCTCTTTCACTTCGTCTTCCCCACAATCTAATTTCCTCGCTCACTTTTTCTCTTTCCATACCTTGTTTTTACTACATTCTCTCCCCACCAACCTTACTACTCTGACATTTCTCCTACTTTTCCTAACCTTCAAACCTTTTCAACCATTTTATTCCTTCCGTCATAATATAATCCTTTCTTTGCAGTTTTTTCTCTTTCCTTAACCTTAATATCATTTACACTATCATTCCCCTTTTCTGGAGACACTAATCAATGAGGAATGACATTAATAAAAATGAGGGTAGCTGACAAAGGACTTTTTAGGATTCAAGTAAGACAGCAATGTGGGGCTTTTGTTTTAAAATCTCAAAAGAAGTTTTAATCTTTTTTCAATAACTTTGCACACAGACCTTAATACTTTCTAAGTTTCAACCATAAACTGCAAATTTTGTTCGATATTGTTTCTGACCCAACATGTGTTTAAGCTTCTCCACAACTTTTTTGCTATTTTTTTATATATATAAAACTAATAAACATCCAAGGTTTTCAGAGAAGAGCAGGATTTGAAATAACCTCTGAAATTATTCATTCTCGTGGCAGATTGAGCTTTAAATTAATATCTGAATTTTCAAACCTCCCCCTTTTGACTGGGAGTTTTATCAATGTTTTGGTGCGGCCCTACATTTTATTTTTGTTGTCTTTTTTTTACGAAGGTTTTTAATTTTTTTCCCAATTCACTATTTTATTGTAACAACCAGAGAAGAAAATAAAAACGGTCTTTCAGATTACTTCATTGTTGTGTGTGGTAGAAGTATTTGCATTGGTACTTGGTATCGTTAAGTACTCAGATCCAAGTATTGGTATCGTTACATACCTAGTGTCTTTTCCTCACGGCACATAGTTTATTTAATTCAGTACCGTTTGGATCAGTATCAGATCGTTACTCATCAGATTATTAACCTCAGATATCTGTATCGGTATCGGAAATGAAAAACGTGGAATCGGGGCATCCCTTTTTAAAACAGGAAAACTCAAGCTCAAAATAATAGATGTAATTTTTTTTTTTTACGTAAACTCGAAAGAAAAAAAAAGAAAAAATTTCAACAATTGTAAAACGTAAAAAAAAGTAAAATACGAAATAAAAATAATTTTAAAAAATGTACATTCCAAAAGTATTGAAAAGTTGAGAACAACAAACTATAAACTTAAAGCCATAACCAAGGAAAAAAAAGATAATTGAAAGAATGTATTTCAATAAAACTTGCAACGTAATCTCTATTCATTTTCCTTGATTATTTGTTAAAACTGCTGCTTTGTATTTTCAGATTTATCCTGAAATCATAAATTTATCCTTCCCCTTCAGTTTCAGCCCTTAGTTTATACTTTTAATTCAGGTTTTCCCCTCTTCGTTTTCCTCGGCTCGCTTCATTTCTAGCGGAAATGACGTTGACCTGCCCTTTGAGCCAGAGAAGCACTTCTAAAGTATATACTGTACCAGCATAAACGACACGTGATCACAAACTCAACCTACTGCAGATGAACAACTGTCTTATTATGGTCTTACTATGGTCAATATTTCAGATCGTGCTAGTAAAAATCTATTATTTTATAACACTTTACAGTTTTGCTCTCCTTTGTTATTTTATAATATAATATCCCAATTACTGGTTAACATGTTTAATAATGTGTTTAACGTTTCAATTGAAAGGGGTATGAATTATTTTGCAAAGCACTGCATGTTTCTCTTTAAGTCACTATCCTGGAATGGATACGGTGAGGAGATTATGGTCACTTTCTCTAACATATTTCATGACCCTGTTGGTTAAATTAAACATAAAATCCAAATTCAGGATGGATTTGTTAGGGAAAAAAAAACAGCCAGGATATGTAACACACAATCTCATGCGTCTGTGTGTTTGTGGTTGTGTTGCTGGTGACAGATAATCCACAATTACATGCAGTCCAGCTCTCTGCCAAGTAATCATACAATATTACCATAATTATGAAGCACCTCATTAATGAACTAAATAAGTAATGAAAACAGCCCCCAAAATAAGCACTAGATTTCAAATATATCATGAGCCACGAACACTGACTAAAATAGGGAGCTTTTCAAATCATGAAACAGTCAGGTTAGAAAAAGACTGAAATTATCTGTGTTTGCGAAACAGAGGAAGGAACCAAACGTCACCAGTGTTCGAGATGGATACTAACCGGTATGCCATACCCAGGGCCCAGGCACAAGCAGCACAGTACAGCGAGTCGCGGACCTTGGCCTCCTTTATGTTGGAGAACGTCTTCACAGGGAAGAGCCCAGTAGTAGGGCTCTGGTAGTTCAGAATGGTCGTTTTGACTAGATAAAGAAAGAAACACAGACAGCGAGAGGAACATAGAAACCAGTTATTTAATAGTTCTCAGTAAAACTGAAAAATAATTAGGGATGTCTCAATCCCTATCTCATATTGATATTTTCACATCTTTCAGCGATCGGAGATTGGCTATTTTAGCTGACGAGTGGAGACCATTTTCAAGAAAGTACCTCCTAGTAACGTTTGAGGGTAATTCATACCTCCATAGTGGTGCAAAGAAGGACTCTTAATCACCACAAATCGAATTCTAATATGGGTAAACTTCAAAAAATATGCTTAACAGTATTTTAAACTACATAATAAAGGCATGGAAACTCACCTTCAGGCATTTACATGCAACAATAAACCAAAATAAACTAAGGAAAAAAACTATATTTTAGCTTCTGGAACAAAAGAGAAAAAAAGGCATATCTATGCTGAGTACCTGAGCATAGGATATTTCATCTTACAGACGTGGACATAATTGTTGGTACCCTTCATTAAATCAAAGAACAACTCATAATGGTCACAGAAATAACTTTAATCTGACAAAAGTAATAATAAATAAAAATTATATAAATGTTGACCAATGAAAGTCAGACATTGCTTTTCATCCATGCTTCAACGGAATTATTTAAAAAATAAATGCATGAAACAGGCCTGGACAAAAATGATGGTACCCACAACTTAATATTTGGTTGCACAACCTTTTGAGGCAATCACTGCAATCAAATGATTCCTGTAACTGTCAATGAGACTTCTGCACCTCTCAGCAGGTATTTTGGCCCACTCCTCATGAGCAAACTGTTCTAGTTGTTTCCGGTTTGAAGGGCGCCTTTTCCAGACAGCATGTTTCAGCTCCTTCCAAAGATGCTCAATAGGATTGAGATCAGGGCTCATAGAAGGCCAGTGTTTTCCTCTTAGCCCTTCTTGGGTGTTTTTAGCTGTGTGTTTTGGGTCATTTTCCTGTTGTAAGACCCGTGACCTGCGACTGAGACCATGCTTTCTGACACTGGCCAGCACATTTCTCTCTAGAATCCCCTGATAGTCTTGAGATTTCATTGTACCCTGCACAGATTCAAGACACCCTGTGTCAGATGCAGCAAATCAGCCCCAGAACATAACCGAGCCTCCCCCATGTTTCACAGTAGGGACCGTGTTCTTTTTCTAGATATGCTTCATTTTTCCGTCTGTGAACATAGAGCTGATGTGCCTTGGCAAAAAGTAAAATTTTTGTCTCATCTGTCCACAGGACATTCTCCCAGAAGCTTTGTGGCTCGTCAGCATGTAGTTTGGCATACTCCAGTCTGTTTTTTTTATTGATTTGTCCTCTCCTTGTTCGTCTCCCATGTAGCCCTCTTTGGCTCAAACATCGAAGGATGTTCCGATCTGACACTGATGTTCCTTGAGCATAAAGTTCAGCTTGCATCTATTTTGAAGTCTTTCTAGGCTCTTTTGTTACCATTTGGATTATCCGTCTCTTTGATCTGTCATCAATTTCTCCTCCTGCAGCCACGTCCAGGGAGGTTGGCTACAGTCCCATGGATCGTACATTACTGAATTACATGTGCAGCTGTAGTCACAGAAACATCTAGCTCCTTGGAGATGGTCTTATAGCCTTTACAGTTAACATGCTTGTCTATGATTTTCTTTCTCATCTCCTGAGACAACTCTTTCCTTTGCTTCCTCTGGTTTATATTGAGTGTGACACATCAGTGTGAACCAAACAACACAGTGACTACCTGGAGTCCTATATATAGGCCCACTGAGTGATTACAGGATTGTAGACACCTAGGATGCTGATTAGTGGACATACCTTGGATTAACATGTCCCTTTGGTCACATTATTTTCATTCTTTTCTAGGGGTACCATCATTTTTGTCCAGGCCTGTTTCATGCATTTATTTTTTAAATAATTCCGTTGAAGCATGGATGAAAAGCAATGTCTGACTTTCATTGGTCAACATTTATATAATTTTTATTTATTATTACTTTTGTCAGATAAAAGTTCTTTCTGTGACCATTATGAGTTTTTCTTTGATTTAATGAAGGGTACCAACAATTTTGTCCAGGTCTGTATATTGAAAACAACAATTATACTGCTACTTACAAATTTAGAACAATGTGGGGTTTTCTAACACGTATTTACTTAAAATATAAAGTGAATGGAATCCCATGACAGCGGAAGAGCAGCATTTTGCACCCCATCATATAGCCTGCCAAAATTAATACTGTATCAAGTACAACTGTTTTGCTTTTCACTTTTGTCTGAAATATTAAACTGAAACTTGACCTTAAATTCTCTGTAAGATTCTGATTTCATGGGATTTACAATAAAGGTGGTGCTTACTAA